>CM060257.1:23731683-23799712 GCA_030684275.1 Acipenser oxyrinchus oxyrinchus | reverse complement strand
TGTGTGAATAAATAACAGTCCTGAAACAGTATTTCTCCCACAAAAACAACCGTGTTTATTAAAATAAACCTCCCTTTACCTGCGAGGGTATTGGAGGAACACAGCTGGCTGCAAAACAAAAATACAAAACAAACAGAAAGTGTCCACAGTGAAATCCCGAGTGTCCTGTGCATGAAAGTGCTTTGTAATCCACACGGGGTGTGCTGATGTTGGTGAAGGGAAGGTAGTGCTCTGTGATCTGGAACTGGCTCCGTGGCTGCAGTCCAGCGCTCCTACTCCGCCTCTGACAACACACAACAAACAACACGTAATCCAAAAACACAGCGCTCCGGCTGGTGGCTCAGTTTCTCAGCGCAAGAGGAGGAACTGGCGTAGCTGCTTCCCCTTTGTACCCAGCAAACTCCTCCCTGCAGTCAGCAGCGTCGCCATGGTTTCTCCACCAGAGGGCTGCCCGCAGCTGACTGCAATGGAATCGTCCTGAGTACTTGCAACTCTGGCCCCTCCTAATATGGTCACCTTCCGGTTTCCACCAACCACCGAGGTGGCAGATCTAGGAGGCAGCTTACCTTCCCCTTACACAGCGCCCTTTCTAATCGGGAGGAGATTTACAGCATCGATCCTTTCTCTCTCTATCACATATCTCACCCCTCAGAGTGATGCCGAAGGAACACTCGGCCAACTCTACATTCCCCAATGGTCCCCCTCCCTTGAAAAAAATCTGCATTTTGATGCTCCTTACCCATACGATGTTTCACAGTATAGTGGAAGGGTTGCAGCGCCAGATACCACCGAGTTATCCGGCGTTATTGTCCTTCATCGTGTGTAACCACCTTAAAGGAGCATGATCAGTGATGAGAGAGAAAGAACGCCCCAATAAGTAATAGCGAAGAGCATGAGTAGCCCATTTAATAGCTAAACATTCCTTCTCAATGGCGGAGTAGTTAATTTCCCTAGGAGCCATTTTTTGCTCAGGTAAATAATAGGGTGTTCTACCCGTCAACTTGTTGGGACAGGACTGCCCCCAGACCAATGTGGGAGGCATCAGTCTGCAGGATGAACTCTTTGCTGAAATCTGGTGAAATTAGGCGGGAGCTTGACAGAGTCGACTTCTTAATCATATCAAATGCCTCCTGACACTGCCCTGTCCATTTAACTAATTTTGGAGCAGCCTTTCGGGTGAGATCTACCAGGGGTTAACTATGGTGGCATACTCGGGGATAAATCGGCGGTAATAGCCGGCTAGCCCCAGTAGTGATCTCACCTGTGACTTGGTTCTCGGGATCGCCGTCTCCACCAGCGCCTGGACTTTGGAGGCGATCGGCTTCACCCGACCATTACCCATAGCGTAGCCAAGATATTGGGTCTCTTGTTTGCCAAATGCACACTTGCCCAGTTTGGCTGTTAGCCCTGCCTCTCTCAGAGACTGAAGGACGGCTAAAAGTCTAACAATATGCTCTTCCCAGGTGGAGCTAAAATCACCACATCATCAATGTGCGGCTGCATGCTGATGATGGGGAGCTAAGACCTGGTCCATCAGTCTCTGAAAAGTGGCTGGAGCTCCATGCAACCCGAAGGGCATGGTCCGGAAATGGAACAAGCCATCTGGGGTAGAAAGCAGTTTTCTCTCTTGAGCTCTGAGTGAGTGGAATCTGCCAGTATCCCTTCGTCAGATCCAAGGTCGAAATTAACTGCGCCTTACCCAGTCGGTCGAGGAGCTCATCCACCGGGGCATTGGATATGCATCGAACTTGGAGATGGCATTAACCTTTCGAAAGTCCACACAGAACCGAGTGGAGCCGTCCTTCTTTCCCACCATCACAATCGGACTGCACCACTCGCTGCGGGAAGGTTCAATGACTCCAAGCTTGAGCATATCCTCCACCTCCTTGTGGACAGGGCCCCTGCGACTCTCCGGGATCGATGCGGTCTCTCTCGGACCTTGACACCTGGTGGAGTAATAATAGCATGAGAAATAACATTAGTTCTGCCGGGCAAGTCAGAAAAACATCACTAAACCTTTCCACCACCAGGTGGAGCTCACGCTTCTGATCCGGAGTAACTGTTCCCCATCGGAATATGAGTTGTAGCTGGTGGATTGACAGTGGGACCAAAATCCTCTTCTACACTGTCGCCTGCTACAAATAGGGCCTCCCTTTCATTCCAGGGTTTTAACAAATTAATGTGATAAATTTCAGTCTTGTTCCGGCGATCGGGTTGTCTAATTTCATAATTCACACTACCAATTCCCGTATCACCTCATATGGCCCCTGCCACTTAGCATATAACTTAGATTCCGATGTGGGAAGCAGCAACAGTACTTTATCACCTGGCGAAAGGTCCGAATTCTTGATTGTTTGTTGTACTGCTGCTCTTGGCGATGCTGAGCTAGTTTTAAGTTCTCTTGTGCCAAGCGACCAACCAATTCCAGGCGGTCTCTTAACATGATTACATACTTGACTATGTTTTTGGAAGTTTTGTTTGCTCCTCCCACCCTTCTTTCACAAGATCAAGGATACCTCGTGGTTGTCTCCCATACAGCAGCTCAAAGGGAGAAAACCGGTTGAGCTCTGAGGCACCTCTCTTACTGCAAACATTAGGTAGGGGAGGAGTTTAGCCCAATGTTTCTGTTCTTGGTTAACAAACCGCTTCAGCATCTGTTTTAAAGTCTGATTAAAGCGTTCCACCAAACCATCCGTCTGTGGATGATAAACAGAGGTTCGAATGGACTTAATTTGCAATAATTTATATAATTCTTTCAAAAATTGTGACATGAAGTTCGTTCCGTGATCAGTGAGAATTTCTTTAGGAATCCCTACTCTCGTTATAATCTGTACTAACTCTCGAGCAACTACTGCGGCACTAGTGGATCTCAATGGTACTGCCTCTGGATATCTAGTCGCGTAGTCCACCACTACCAAAATGTGCGTATATCCAGAGTCAGACTGGCTCAATGGACCCACTATGTCCATAGCAATGCGTTCAAAGGGAACTGAGATCAGGGGCAGTGGGACCAGCGGGGCGGGCGAACTTCGCCCGGCTACTTGCTGGCATTCGGACACTCCGCTACATATCGCGCCACATCACTAAACACTCCCATCCAATAAAATCGAGCCAATATTCGTTCCCGAGTCTTTTCGATCCCTAAATGGCCCGAACAGGGGACATCATCGCCAACCGCATGATCTCACGTCGAAAAGACTGGGGAACAAGTAATTGTGTTACAATCTGACTTGTGCTCGTGGCTTGGGATACTCTATATAGTAAATGCCCAACAATAATGTTGTGGGGGTATGTAAGCGACGGCTATCCTCTACATCCTTCCCTCGATAGACCGAACCTGCCCCAGATGTGTACCAGCGAGGGATCGTTCTTTTGCTCCAATGCTAGGTCCACATCTCGGTCCCAGAATTTCGGGATATCGGCGGAGCTAAAGTAGCCTCAGCACTGGGGTCTCAGTAACCTGCCCCGCAGATCACACTGAGTCCCAACCCCTTTCCCCTACATTTGATTGATTGAGCAGTATCCCCACCAAGCTCCAACCTTGTTTTATTAATGTTCCTTCCCATTTTCAACCCTTCGCTCTCTTTTTGTTTTTCGGGTGAAATCGGGAATGGAACAGGTCAGTGTGCAGCGGAAAAATATTCCCAATAGCTTCCCCTGCTGCTCCCATGGCCTTACCGGAGACTGGTTTTACCGTTTTATAAATCATACTATCAAAATGTGGCCAGTCTCGACCCAAAATAACTGGATAGGGCAACTTTTCAGCCACCGCCCACGATTACTGGCGGGTATGACTTCAATGGTCAAATCTAATTTGGTGAGGGGTAGTCCTTGTTATCCCCATGAATGCAGGAAATGACCACAACCCCACGTGACCACCAAGGTACCCCCTTCAACAGAGCTTTCAAAATTAAAGTTTGCCCACACCCTGAGTCCACTAATGCGTGGGTGCTCACATCACCAACCTGTACATCAACAATGCAAGGCCCCTCCCAATCATTACCCCTGGACTTACCTGGTGCTGTTAGAACATAATGGGAGGCCACGCCACACTCCATTGCTGCTGGGCAATTCCTGGCCAGGTGGCCGACCTCCTGGCACCGGTAACAAGTGGGGCGAAAGGGTGCCCACGGAGCCTCGTGTCCCGCTGCCGATTTGGCAGCGGGGAGGGTTGCTCTACTCTTACCCCACTGGGGGTCGCCCTCGGTCTCCATTGTGTTGGAGGAGGCCGCCCATAGGGTGGCAGCTGTAGTGCTGGTCGGGGTGGTGGTGGTGAGGTATGGAGGAGGTCCCGCCGCCCGGGGCTTGCTGGAGGCTGGAGCCAGGGTGGCAACCGCTGGAGAGGAAGGCATGGCATCCTCGAACCCTTCAGCCAATCTGACTGCTCCATCCAGCGTGGTGGGGCGGTGGCGGCTGACCCAGTTTTGCGTGTCTGGCCCCAGCACTTTTATGAATTGTTCAATGGCTATAAGTTCAGTCACTTTTTCAGCGCTATTGGTGCGGGGCAGAGCCACCGGGTCACATGGTCCACCAGTTGTTGTGCCACCACGCGAGGTCGCAGTCCTGGGGGTCGCTGGTATTCCCGGAACCGGCGGTGGTGCGTTTCTTCAGTGATATCAAGTCGCTGGAGAATGGCCTGCCTCACCCGATCATAATTCTGGGCGTCTTCGTCGGTCAGGGCTTGGTAGGCTGCCTGGGCCTCCCCAATCAAGTTGGGTCCCAGCTGGATAGCCCACCAATCCCGAGACCACTGGGCTGCTGTTGCCTGCCTCTCAAAAGCAACTAAATAGGCCTCGGGATCATCCTCCGGCGACATTTTCACTACTTTTATCCGTGGTAGGGGCACCGTTGGTTCGGCCGCCGGTTCTCTCCCGATTGGCTTCCAGGAACATAGTGTGCATCCTCTCCATCATAACTGCCATACCCTCCTGATGTCTCCGCTCCTGCGCCTCCAATATTGCTCCCAATGCGGGCGTCCATGATAAATCCCTCTTCTGACTCCAATTGTGACGGATGCGAGTGGTGTGTGAATAAATAACAGTCCTGAAACAGTATTTCTCCCACAAAAACAACCGTGTTTATTAAAATAAACCTCCCTTTACCTGCGAGGGTATTGGGGAACACAGCTGGCTGCAAAACAAAAATACAAAACAAACAGAAAGTGTCCACAGTGAAATCCCGAGTGTCCTGTGCATGAAAGTGCTTTGTAATCCACACGGGGTGTGCTGATGTTGGTGAAGGGAAGGTAGTGCTCTGTGATCTGGAACTGGCTCCGTGGCTGCAGTCCAGCGCTCCTACTCCGCCTCTGACAACACACAACAAACAACACGTAATCCAAAAACACAGCGCTCCGGCTGGTGGCTCAGTTTCTCAGCGCAAGAGGAGGAACTGGCGTAGCTGCTTCCCCTTTGTACCCAGCAAACTCCTCCCTGCAGTCAGCGCGTCGCCATGGTTTCTCCACCAGAGGGCTGCCCGCAGCTGACTGCAATGGAATCGTCCTGAGTACTTGCAACTCTGCGCCCCTCCTAATATGGTCACCTTCCGGTTTCCACCAACCACCGAGGTGGCAGATCTAGGAGGCAGCTTACCTTCCCCTTACACAGCGCCCTTTCTAATCGGGAGGAGATTTACAGCATCGATCCTTTCTCTCTCTATCACAGACAGTCACTGTAAAACATTGCACAGAAGGGAAAACAACAAAGAAAAACAAACCAAACAAAAAATTCATGAGAATAGTGCATATTAACCTTTTGACTGTTAGAGGGGCAGATTCCGGGAAGAAGTTTCACAGTCTTTGAACAGAATGACAGAAGGCTCCTCTGCCACACACTGATGTCAAGAACAGAAGAAAAATCCATCCTCAACTTTACTGAATTGGGCTCTGTGAAAGGGCAGCATTGTGATGCAGCCTTTAATGGCTGAAAAATAGCAGGCAGAGGCAAGAAGAGTCAGGTTAAGCACTCTTGTGCGTGCTTATTTACAATGGTGCACTGTCTCTTTAAATATTTCACAACTCTATATAATAGTCCAGGCAGAGCAAGTATATAAACAAGTGGTATACTTGTTAACAGGCACATTTGTAGATGCTGGGCTGGCAGGTAATCATCTCTGGGTGTTCTGGAGGTATTTACTTTCAGTCCGGAAAGATATAAAGGAGTATTGTAGACTTTAGTTTTGGTTCGGCTGCTGTGCTCTGATGCTTGCCCTGGGTTCATCAGCCTCACAAGTGGAGAGACTGCTCCTTTTATGCACCTGTGGCTGGGCTTAATTGACTGTTAATTAATCAATGAAGTCCCAGCCACAGTCTGCACATATATTTGGCAGGGATAGTATTAACCCTATCCCTGCCAAACTGGAAGAGCAATAATACCTACAGGGCTTGCGGCCTATCACAGGCTAATTTCTCAATTTAGTTCTTAGTTCTCAAGTGTGCTGCCAAGTTTTGAACTAACTGCAACAGTGAGAAAGTGGTTCAGGATTTTACAGAATATTCGCTGGTGCAAACTGGTAAGCCACATCTCCACAATCCACAACATTTGTTGAACAATCTTGTGGCGATTCTGCAATGTGATCTGTATAAGTCACCAAATTTACAATAAATGTATTTTTAAGCTTCATTTACATACTGTATGTGCTACTCACAATAATGCCTGCCACTCCCTGAATGAGTAGAACTGCAGATCTGCTCTGACTCAATACTCACTGGGACTGATCCTTGATAAAAGTTAATCTGTACAGTTACCAGAGAGTCTTCTCTCCTCCCAGCTGCCTTTAGTAACTAATGACTCATAGCTAAGCTTATCTTAACTCTAGAAGGACCGGAGATATACTCATACCGAGAATCCCAGCAGCAATCTTTCTGACAGCTGTATTCAAAACACTGTAAATACTAAAGAAGACTACGCGGTGATCTGATTCAAACATTCAAAATCCTAAAAGGTATAGACAATGTCGACCCAGGCAACTTTTTTGACCTGAAAAAAGAAACAAGGACCAGGGGTCAAAAATGGAGATTAAATAAAGGGGCATTCAGAACAGAAAATAGGAGTCACTTTTTTACACACAGAATTGTGAGGGTCTGGAACCAACTCCCCAGTAATGTTGTTGAAGCCGACACCCTGGGATCCTTCAAGAAGCTGCTTGATGAGATTCTGGGATCAATAAGCTACTAACAACCAAACGAGCAAGATGGGCTGAATGGCCTCCTCTCATTTGTAAACTTTCTTATGTTCTTATGTTTGTATAACGAAAGGAGAAACAGTCGGATGTAATTATTTTTTTTTTTATTGCATACGTCACATAAACATCTGAACAACCGAAGCGCATATATATATATATATATAGATATTGTGATGACGTGACCCCAAGGTGCCAGTTCCTCTGAGGCGATCTGTCGCTCCACCAAGGCCACAAAGTCATCAAGGGAGGATGGGTCACCTTGTCCTACCCACTTCTTGAAGGACCCGGGTAAGGCTCTCATAATCGGTCCATTACAAGGATTTCCACAACCCTGCTAGCTCAGTTAACATCCGGCTGTAACCAGCGCTTGGCCAAATGTACCAAATCAAACATTTGCGAGCGGGAGGCTCGCTCCGGGTTATAGGCCCACGCATAGAACCACTGTGCTCTGACGGCGGCTGTCACTCCTGCCCTCGCCAAAATCTCTGCCTTGAGTTGGTCGTAATCCTCACCAGCGGGGGTGCCCAAGTCAAAGTATGCTTTCTGAGCGTCACCAATCAGAAATGGTGCCAGACTTCCAGCCCATTGGTTTTTTGGCCAACCTTCTCTGGCAGCGATCCTTTCAAATGCTAGAAGGTAAGCTTCCACATTATGTTGCTGGGTCATTTTGGACAACAGGTGGCTGGGTCTTATGGGGTTGCTCAAGGGTCGGCCACCCTCAGCTGCAGGTAGTTGTTGTGTCGGGTCTTAACGCTCCTCCTGTGCTCTTACCAGCTGGGCCAACAACTGTTGCTGCTGCTGCTGCTGTAATGCCAGGGTAGCCACTTGCTGCGCAGCCATCTGTTCCTGGTGTCTTTTTTCTTGCGCAGGTACTTGAGCAGCAATCTGTCGGTTGGTGTCCTGCTGCACAGCGGTAACTTGCAGAAGTGCTTTTACCACGTCTTCCATAATTTTTTTTTTTTTTTAAACTAATCCTCCACATCTGTAGGGGCGTTCACATCCCACTTCTGACACCAAGTTGTGATGACGTGACCCCAAGGTGTAGTAGGTCTTGTAGTAAACCACAGATAGGAGACTCGAGTTCCCGTTCAACAACACTCTTGGTGTTCTTTATTTATTTATTTTAATTCACTATAACAAAACAAACAAACAAACAAAACAAAAGCCTAACTCCGGCAAGGAGCGCTAACTTAACTTTTATAAGGAAGCCCTGTCTAACCACGGGACAGCTAGCTATTTACCCGTAACAAAAAAAAAAACCAAATATTAAACTTAATTTCTTTAACAACGCTTTTTGTTATCTTTTGGGTTTTTTTTCCTCTCCAGATCCACACACATGTGTCCTTCTTCCATACACCTCACCCAGATGGGTTGAATCTCTCCCTTTTTGAAAGGGCTTGACATTAAGTCCAGCTGCCAACAATAAATCAATTAACTGGGCCATCAAGCCAAACCCTGTGGCCTTCTGGGCAATGTAGTTTCTTCCTGACTCAGGCCAAGACCTCTAGTGGTTGTACAGTGCATTCACAGGGCATAAAGCTCTTTCCATCCTCAAGCTTATATAGTGCCCTTGAATGACTTTATTACAATATATATATATATATATATATATATATATATATATATATATATATATATATATATATATATATATATACAGTGGCTCTCAAAAGTATTCACCCCCCTTGGACTTTTCCACATTTTATTGTGTTACAACATGGAATCAAAATGGATTTAATTAGGAGTTTTTGCCACTGATCAACACAAAAAAAGTCCATAATGTCAAAGTGAAAAATAAAATCTACAAATTGTTCTAAATTAATTACAAATACAAAACTGAAAATAATTGATTGCATAAGTATTCACTCCCTTGAGTCAATATTTGGTAGAGGCACCTTTGGCAGCAATTACAGCCATGAGTCTATTTGGCTGAGTCTCTACCAGCTTTGCACATCTGGACACTGCAATTTTTGCCCATTCTTCTTTGCAAAATTGCTCAAGATCCGTCATGTTGGATGGGGACCTTTGGTGAACAGCAATTTTCAACTCTTTCCACATATTCTCAATTGGATTGAGGTCCGGGCTTTGACTGGGCCACTCCAGGACATTGACCTTTTTGTTTTTAAGCCACTCCAGTGTGGCTTTGGCTGTATGTTTGGGGTCATTGTCCTGCTGAAATATGAATCTACTCCCAAGTCCCAGATCTCTTGCACACTTCAGCAGGTTTTCCTCCAGGATTTCTCTGTACTTTGCTACATCCATTTTGCCCTCTATCTTTACGAGCTTTCCAGGCCCTGACGCAGAGAAGCATCCCCATAGCATGATGCTGCCACCACCATGCTTCACGGTAGGGGTGGTGTTCTCAGGATGATGTGCGGTGTTAGGCTTGCACCAAACATAGTGCTTAGCATTGAGGCAAAAAAGCTCTATTTTGGTCTCATCAGACCATAGAATCTTCTTCCACTTGGTCTCAGAGTCTCCCACATGCCTTCTGGCAAACTCTAGCCGAGATTTGATGTGAGTTTTTCCAACAATGGCTTTCTTTTTGCCACTCTCCCATAAAGGACAGTTTTGTGAAGCACCCGGGCTATTGTTGCTGTATGCAAAGTGTTCCCAGCTCAGTCGTGGAAGACTGTAACCCCTTTAGAGTTGCGATAGGCCTCTTGGTGGCCTCCTGACTAGTGCCCTTCTCGCCGGATACTTTTATATATATATATACAGTGTATATATATATATATATATATATATATATATATATATATATATATATATATATATATATATATATATACACACTACCGTTCAAAAGTTTGGGGTCACTTAGAAATGTCCTTGTTTTCCATGAAAACATACATGAAATGAGTTTGAATAGGAAATATAGCAAAATGAATAGGAAATATAGTCATTGACAAGGTTAGAAATAATGATTTTTAATTGAAATAATAATTGTGTCCTTCAAACTTTGCTTTCGTCAAAGAATCCTCCATTTGCAGCAATTACAGCCTTGCAGACCTTTGGCATTCTAGTTGTCAATTTGTTGAGGTAATCTAAAAGATTTCACCCCATGCTTCCTGAAGCGCCTCCCACAAGTTGGATTGGCTTGATGGGCACTTCTTACGTACCATACGGTCAAGCTGCTCCCACAACAGCTCAATAGGGTTGAGATCCGGTGACTGTGCTGGCCACTCCATTATAGACAGAATACCAGCTGACTGCTTCTTCCCTAAATAGTTCTTGCATAGTTTGGAGCTGTGCTTTGGGTCATTGTCCTGTTGTAGGAGGAAATTGGCTCCAATCAATCGCCGTCCACAGGGTATGGCATGGCGTTGCAAAATGGAGTGATAGCCTTCCTTCTTCAAGATCCCTTTTACCCTGTACAAATCTCCCACTTTACCACCACCAAAGCACCCCCAGACCATCACATTGCCTCCACCATGCTTGACAGATGGCGTCAAGCACTCCTCCAGCATCATTTCATTTGGTCTGCGTCTCACGAATGTTCTTCTTTGTGATCCGAACACCTCAAACTTAGATTCGTCTGCCATAACACTTTTTTTCCAATCTTCCTCTGTCCAGTGTCTGTGTTCTTTTGCCCATCTTAATCTTTTCTTTTTATTGGCCAGTCTGAGATATGGCTTTTTCTTTGCAACTCTGCCTAGAAGGCCAGCATCCCGAGTCGACTCTTCACTGTTGACGTTGAGACTGGTGTTTTGGGTACTATTTAATGAAGCTGCCAGTTGAGGACCTGTGAGGCGTCTGTTTCTCAAACTAGACACTCTAATGTATTTGTCCTCTTGCTCAGTTGTGCACCGGGCCTCCCACTCCTCTTTCTATTCTGGTTAGAGCCAGTTTACGCTGTTCTGTGAAGGAAGTAGTACACAGCGTTGTCTGAGATCTTCAGTTTCTTGGCAATTTCTCGCATGGAATAGCCTTCATTTCTCAGAACAAGAATAGACTGACGAGTTTCAGAAGAAAGTTCTTTGTTTCTGGCCATTTTGAGCCTGTAATCGAACCCACAATTGCTGATGCTCCAGATACTCAACTAGTCTAAAGAAGGCCAGTTTTATTGCTTCTTTAATCAGCACAACAGTTTTCAGCTGTTCTAACATAATTGCAAAAGGGTTTTCTAATGATCAATTAGCCTTTTAAAATGATAAACTTGGATTACCAAACACAACGTGCCATTGGAACACAGGACTGATGGTTGCTGATAATGGGCCTCTGTACGCCTATGTAGATATTCCATTACAAATCAGCCGTTTCCAGCTACAATAGTCATTTACAACATTAGCAATGTCTACACTGTATTTCTGATCAATTTGATGTTATTTTAATGGACAAAAAATTTGCTTTTCTTTCGAAAACAAGGACATTTCTAAGTGACCCCAAACTTTTGAACGGTAGTGTATATATATATATATATATATATATATATATATATATATATATATATATATATATATATATATATATATATATATGTACTGTGCCAATAGAAAGTCTACACCCCTTGAACTTATTTCATATTTTGTTGTGTCAGTGCCTCAGAGTTTCATGCATTTAAATGAGGATTTTTTTCCACTTATCTACACACCATACTCCACACTGTTAAGGGGAAAAAAGGTTTTATTGAGAAAAAAAATTATATATTAAAAATACAAAACTGAAAGATCATAACTGGATAAGTCTCCACCCCCCTGAGTTAATACTTGGTGGAAGCACCTTTGGCAGCAATTACAGCTGTGAGTCTGTTGGGATAGGTCTCTACCAACTTTGCACACCTAGATTTGGCAATATTTGACCATTCATCTTTACAACACTGTTCAAGCTCTGTCAAGTTCCTTGGGGAGCGTTGATGGACAGCAATCTTCAAGTCATGCCACAAATTTTCGATTGGGTTTAGGTAGGGGCTCTCACTGGGCCACTTAAGGACATTTACCTTTTTGTTCCTTAGCCACTCCAGTGTAACTTTGGCTGTGTGCTTTGGGTCGTTGTCATGCTGAAAGGTAAACTTCCGTCTTAGTTTCAGCTTTCTTGCAGAGGGCAGTAGGTTTTCCTCAAAAACTTCTCTATACTTTGCTCCATTCATTTTCCCTTCTGCCCCAATCCCTGCTGATGAGAAACATCCCCATAACATGATGCTGCCACCACCATGCTTCACAGTAGGGATGGTGTTCTTTGGGTAATGCGTTGTGTTGGGTTTGCGCCAAACATAACGCTTTGCATTTAAGCCAAAATGTTTTTTTGCATACTTCAAACGGGATTCAGCTTTCTTGAGTAATGGCTTCCTTCTTGCCACCCTACCACACAGGCCAGATTTGTGGAGTGCTTGGGATATTGTTGTCACATGCACACTTTGACCAGTCTTGGCCATAAAAGCCTGTAGCTCTTGCAAAGTTGCCATTGGCCTCTTGGTAGCCTCACTGATCAGTCTCCTTCTTGCTCAGTCATCCAGTTTGGAGGGACGGCCTGATCTAGGCAGGGTCTTGGTGGTGCCATACACCTTCCACTTCTTAATAATCATCTTGATCGTGCTCCAAGGGATATTCAAGGCCTTTGATATTTTTTTTATACCCATCCCCTGATCTGTGCCTTTCAACAACTTTGTCCCGGAGTTCTTTTGAAAGCGCCTAGGTGCTCATGGTTGAGTCTTTGTTTAGAAATGCACTACCCAGCAGAATGAATCTACAGGAACTGCTGAATTTATCCTGAAATCATGTGAATCACTACAATTTAACATAGGTGGATGCCACTTAACTTGGTGTGTGAGCTAATTTAGGATTGCTATTACAAGGGGGGTGGACACTTATCCAACCATACTATTTCGGTTTTTATTTTTAATTAATTTTCTTAATTTCTTAATTTCTTTTTTTTTCACTTGGAAGTTGTGGGGTAGGATATGTAGATAAGGCACTATATATATACACTATATAACAAAAACAAGTTAGAAAAACGCAACAGCCGTTTAAAGGGGTGATATCAAACACAAAAGCCCAAGTTAGGAGAAGCAATTAGGCCAATCTTGTCAAGCATCAAGCAAATAGGCACAATTGGAAAGGTGTTGGGGCCCAAGATTCACACAATTCTTGCTTCTAACTTGGCGCCTTTTTTTGATCGCTTCGCTCCACTTTATCGCTCCACTTTATCGCTCCACTTTATCGCTCCACTTGAAATGCGCAGTGGCGCAGCGGGCTAAGGTTGTGTGCTCTTCAAGGACGTCATGTTGCAAGTTCAAGTTCATGTTGCAAGTTCAAACCACTTGAAATGCTCTTTGTATGACTTGAAGTGACTGTGTCTTAGTGTAGGAGTGTGTGTCTCAGTCACTTCAAGTCATACAAAGAGCATTTCTGTCTCCGCCACCGCCAGGAGCAGAGCAGCAGGAGCTGCCTCTGTCTCCACCACCACTAGGGGCAGAGCAGCAGGAGCTGCCTCTTCCTCCGCCACCTCCAACAGCAGAGGGTGAATACCTGCTGGTTCCACCTCAACCGCCGTGGGAGGACTGCTTGCCGCTCCCAGCTCCACCAGCAGAGGGTGAATTGCCACCTCCGTGGCCAGGGGCTCCCCTCCCCAGGGTCTGCTGCTGCTGCTGTCGCCTCCCGAGGGTCCGCTGCTGCTGCTGCCGTCGCCTCCCAAGGGTCCGCTGCTGCCGTCACCTCCCAAGGGTCCGCTGCTGCTGCCGTCGCCTCCCGAGGGTCCGCTGCTGCTGCCGTCGCCTCCCGAGGGTCCGCTGCTGCTGCCGTCGCCTCCTGAGGGTCCGCTGCTGCTGCCGTCGTCTCCCGAGGGTCCGCTGCTGCTGCTGTCGCCTCCCGAGGCCTGGGGTCACTAACAGTCCTGCCATGCGGCAGGAAATGCTGTGGCTGGAGCCCCATGAAGGGGAGCTGCCGGCCATGAAGAAGGGGGGGAGGTCAGGAGGCCAGCTCCCCCCGCAGCAATTTCGCTGCAGGAAAACGGGTGGCTGGAGCCCCACGGAGGGGAGCTGCCAGCCATGAAGAAGGGAGAGGAGGTCTGGAGACCACCCCCAAAATTTCCTTTCCGGAGGAGCCGGCCTGCGTGTGGTCCACCGGGACGCTACAGCTGTTTGGGTGGGAGGAGGACATCCCGCGGTGGCCACCACCTTTCACCCGTTGCTGCCCGTTTCTGGGCCGGGACTGCTAACCGGGACTGGGGACTAAGGGGGGAGGTGGCTGAAAAGGCCATGTGTGCTGCGCACAAGGGGGGGCATGTGTGGGAGTGTCCCGCCCTTTGTTTGTTATTTATTTATATTATGATTTATGTTTTATATTACGGCGAAAGCCGATTGTTATTGTTTTGCATTTAAAACCTTGTGAGGATGCGTGACTGATCAGCTACTGATTATTTAACTAGCTAACAGTCACGCATCCTTACTAAACTCGTGCAGATTGTGGCCCAGGGGTAATAAGATAATAAACAGCTAGTTAACCCCTCGGCCAGAATATAAGAACCTGCAGCTGTCCGTGCTCGGAGGAGAGTGTCAGAGGCGAGACGGGTTTTGAGCGAGCGAGAGCAAGAGAATAAACAACTGCTAAGTATCGTGCTGGGGTAAAACCAGCACGCTTATTTGTTTGTTTATATTTGTTTGGCCAACGTGCCCTTTTGTTTTGTAGTGTTTTGTTGTTTGTTTAAATCTTTTGTTTTTGTTTTATTATTAAATGAAAGCAGATGAACGCCGTAGCGTTTCAGCTCTCACCCGTACTTCCTGAGTCTGTTTCTGGTCTGACATCATCAGTGAAGGCATCCTGTTCACAAGCACCCACAGCAAGAACAGACACATAGTGTCCTGAAGTAACACCCTGTCCTTGGTGTATAATAATGGGAGCTATTTGGTAATTTCTGTTGTCCACAGTAATTGTGCTCTTCTGCATAGCAGTAAACTTAGCATTGTGTCACTTTGTAATGGTCCCGTCTGGTTTGGTTTCCTAAAGCATAAGTTGGACTCCAATCAGTCTCCCTGCTGATTGAATAAGTTCACGTTTCATGATTGGAGAAATTTTGCATTGCCTACATTTGCTACCAGGAATCATTGCCCATTTGTCAGTTCTATAAATGAGTTCTTCCAAACACATGGAATCTGTACCAGCAGGTACATGTAGAGGATAAATATACAACACCTCTTGGTTTGATGAGCAGTAGTTAGTTACATGTAGTACATAGAATGGCATGACTTATTGTGACTGAAACCATGCAAGATGCAAGGACAAATTTCAGACAATTTGGTGAGAAACTCTGCAACATGTTGCTGCTCACCTCTATTGAAAGGTTCTCCTAAGAAGTGACAAATATCCACAGTAGTTAGAGACGCAGTGGATGGCAAGTGATCCTGTTTGTGAACAAAGCTCCTGATAGCCTCTTGTTGACTGTGTTTTAATGAGTCCTTCAGAGGTTGCAAGTGAAGAAAGCACTGCAATGTTGCATTTGCATAGCATGAGGTGAAAATGGGGTTGCTCAAGCCTCTGAATGGATGTGTAAGTGCAATGTTCTCTTAGAAGACTGAGGCTTTTGCTGCTCCTGATGGCTCAGTGAATGAAATGCGCATGATCTTTTACCTTGTGTCCGTTGTGCGTGTTAGTCTCCATCAAGCTTTTCACAATAAACTTTGGACAATAAATCCCTCTGAGCTGATGGTACTCTTCAACTGCAGTTTGACATGCATAGATGCAGGTGGGGTCAAAGTTGATAAGGTGGATACTGCTTAAGGAAGTAACTGTGGAAAGTGCAATGAAACTTTGTCCATAGGAGAAAATGGAGTTACCACGATCCATCATAACTGTTTTTAGAGTCATCCCCTGACATTTGTAAATGGTGATTGCATGAGCACCAATGAATGGGAACTGCTCTCGAACAATGTAGACTCTATCCATGATTTCAAACTTTGAGCATAAATGTTGAAAGGTATGGGTGATGCCATTGTTAAATTTGATGGTTATGGTTTTGAGCATACTTGTGTTTTCCAGATAGTAGGAAACTGATGAGACCAGGGGCAATGTCAATGTTCTTGCAAATTTGCTTAATACAAATGCAAATGTGATACAGTTACTACCAAACTAAATACAAATGCAAATATGTGACAATGCTAAATGGACTTCAAATACTTTCCCATACAACAAATGTTAATTTATTAACATGAATTTGGCAGAGGCCTTTATTCAAGGTGACATACAAGGAAAGCAGTTTATATAATAACAACATAAACACAGTAATCATGTAGTTCATAATAATTAACAGGTATGTACCAATATAGGAAGCAAGTCACATAAAACAGTGTTTCCCAATCTTGGTCCTGAGGACCCAGTGTTTGCTATTTATTTCTACCAAATAAATAATTCCTTTATTTTTAATTAAACGAGGAACTACAGTTTATCAAAGATCAGAGATTTAGACAAGGAAGCTACATGCCACTCTTGTGTGCAATTCCATTCTATGGTATCTACCCTAACAAACAGGAAACTAGAAATTTTCAGACAGGAAATCGAAGCTGGTCAGGCTTGGATGTAAGCTTAAAAGATGAATGCTTTTCAACAACTGCGCAGTGGCGAAGCGGGCTAAGGTCGTGTACTCTTCAAGAACGTCATGTTGCAAGTTCAAATCATGGTATTTTTTTTTTCTTCCCGTCCCCCCTGCGATATGTGCTGTTTTAAAACATAAATAACTTGTTTAATATAAATGGTGTGGATATCAAACTGATTGCACACCCTGGTATGTTTTGACGTTGACCAACATGTGGAATCACATGATTGGTAGATGTCCAATTATTTAGCTTTTCTGTTTGAATAGTCGCTACACACGTTAAAAAGTTGACGGAAGAGGAAGAAGAAGAAGGAGAATAACAATTTTACCTTAGTTTGACGACTTATATCTCATTGTGTATAAGAGGTATGTACGTTTTTTTTCACATTTGAGGTAAGAAAGTTTCAGACTTTTGATACTGGTACAGATGGTAATTCTAAGTGATTTAGTTTTGCCGCTGCAACATGGTAAAAAACAGCTAAACTCTTTGAGCTGTATAGAGACTGGGTAGTTTCAAACAAGTTTTTCTAACTTGTACGAGGAACTACCGTTCCTCTCAATATATATATACTGTATATATATGAACATTTATTTTACAAATGAAAACAAGAAAATGTAAATAAATAAACATCTGAACAGACATCGGTTTACAACATACATATTTATAAATCTGAAACGATAGCAATACATTTTTAACTTTTCAACAGCAATCGGTTTATTATCAGATGTGCAAAAGCAACTGAACAACGTAGATAAATAAACTTAGAAAAAAACATTTTACAGAAGCGTTCAGCACAAGAAGTTATAAAAAAACAAGTCTAATTTATTTTTCTTTTTTTCGACAAAAGGGTATTCCTTTACCTTGAGACTAAGGCTGTTCACAATCAACACAGATAATGCGCTTCTCCACGTCGCCTTTCTGCACAGGGTACAGCTATCCGAAGTTTTATTTTTATTGCACTTGCCAACCTGGCATTGGCGGCTCTCAGCGGGGTTGTCAGGTTCAGCTGTGGATACACGCTTGGCAGTCTCCCTCTGTTCCAAATGCTTCTTGCGAAGTTGCTGTGCTAACTGTAAAATATATTCTCTCCTTGGTAAATTATTCTTCGTGCATTCTTTGTAAAGTACCCAGGAGTTGATGGCTGCTAGGTCCAATACATTGTAAAACACCTGAACAGACCACCGTCGAGAGCCAGCTTTCACAGAATACTTCCGTGCCATCTGATCCAAAACATCAACTCCATATTTTGTTGTGTTGTAACGGTCTCTGGTATTTATTTTCACTAGTCCCGATGCTAACTGACTGACCAAATTAGCACAGCTGGCAAGCAGGTGCCAGCCTTTAAAAGGATTATTGAAAACTAGACTGTCAGCCATTCACTCAGGCAGAGAGTAGAGACTAATCTGATTACAGCTAAACACATTGTGGACTGGTAAATAAAAATAATAAAGTAGAATACCGTTCTGTATAATCAAAATACAGTTGTTTTCTGTGTGGCCGTCAATGTGACTGCTTTATTCTTTTAGGTATAGTGTAGTATATCGCCTTTATTTCTGCACTCCCGCATTTCATGCTTTGTGAGAATATTTAATACTTACGGACAGAAAGGTACATGAGCTCACAGCCCCATATGTGTTACACGACTGGAGAAAATTTCATTTTAAAACCAAAAACCGCCAAAATGACCGCCGCAGAGCTTCTAGTGTTAAGTGATTGTAAGCTGTTAGGTGTGTCTGACTACCCATACATTGCATTACGTTTATACATGCTACATTATATTGCTTTCATGGTTAACTCCTCAATACCAAAGTTAACCATTGCCTGACCATGCTTGTTATGCAGCACCACAGCCAAACCATGTTCAGGTCAAGCACATTGTCAGAGCATGGAGCTTCAGAACACGGCTGCACATCACAACTAGTCATTACCATGATGCATCAAGAGATAATCATAGTCAACAGTTCTAGATGGTTCAAAGAATTTCTAGTAGGGTTCAGAATCTAGATCTGCAGGGTAAATCCTAAGTCAGACATCCTAAGCAATATCATATATTCACTGTTCAATCTGGTGGCCACACCCTGTTGACCACACATCATAAAGACCTGCATTTGTTCCACTTCGTTTACTTGATAGGGAAGGTCAATCACTTACTCAATTCACTGTTAAATTATCAATACAGTAAAGAGGCATTTTTACAATGAGGTACAGTGTTCTTCATTCTAGAACTTGGAAGGGGGATATTTTTGTACAGTTCTTGAGCAGCTTTTCTTTTTCCTCTTTTCTAAGAACTCTTATTTTTTAGGGGGGCTGGAAATTAGACAATAATCCTTGTTATAAGATCAAACTCTGTCAGACAGGAGTTTTGTGTTTGTAGGAAGGAGGCAGAATGGTTTATAAATAAGCATAGATCTGTGTTTTCCTGTGTGTCTGCCAGCCTCTGCATTCTTCCAGTCCTAGATATGGTGCAGTGTACTGAAGGCTTGCATTGATATTCACCGATAATGTACAATGTATGGGCTTTCCCATTTCCATTGGGTGCCCTGCCTTGCCTAATGGAAACTGGAGGAGGAAATCTTGTTTAGTTTATGTACAATCCACTCTATTAATTCAGAATGTATGCCCATCTTTCTTCCTGCCATGGTTCTGAACGGGGGTGATTATGCCTTGAAGCTCATCTATAAATACTGGAGGAAGAAGCATCATTGCTTGGGGCACTCTGATAAACGGAGAGGGCCTTGATCGCTCCTACGCTTTTTATTCAGGCTACTAATTTCCTAAACAGATGAATGAACAATTACCAAAGCTAAAGCTACATCGAATATGTTGCCATAATAAGTGTTTATGTAAGTGGAGGCATTTCCAGCAGAATCTGTTCTTCAGGCTGAATACCACAAATGGGGCTCTGCCACTTTGTGAACCAGTGAACCAGTGCACCAGTACATTGAAGCAGGTCGCTGAATGATAAAGCCCATGTACTTATGTAACAGGGGTGTTCAGTTACTGTGTGGGTGTCCGCTGAGAGATGAGAGAGACACAGAGGGTTTGACAAGAACAGGAACAAATAAAAGAAGAACAAAGACAAAAGAACAAAGGACTGATCATCAATTAGTCAATTAACACCTGGTCACCTTCCGCACATTAGGATTCAGTTAGGCAGGGGCGAAGTGTAACCTCCCAGCCCTGCCACCTCCAGCACTTCAATTTACCAAATTAAACATGTTTATGTATAAATCAAACACATTGTATATTTAAATCAAACACAACTATATATTTACACGGGCAGGCCTCAACCCTAGCTGCCACAACTTAAAATCTATAAAAATGTAAGCATGACATAACGACAAACAGTCGCACAGACACACACAGCCACTTTATAGCCCCAGTCTATGATATTCTCAACAAGCTAGCTTCATCACAATCGGACCAGCGGTTTTTAAGCTGAATGCTAAATTGTGCCATATGCAGACAGACAGACAAATAAGCTCAATAAACAGTTGTGTAACAGACGTCTTGCTGATTCCCCCTAGTTACAGCCCAGAAGAGCTCTGCTGTATAGTGCTTTTATTTTAAACAGTTTTAAAGGTTGAAGTAAAAGGACTTTACAGTAAATTGAAAGTTGATTCTGTGATTCTGTGCAAAATCTTAATGCAGCAGCCCTCACAGAGTCAACAAGAATAAAGAACAGCAAACATGTATTCGAGTGAAGCCTAGTCGGGGTAAAATACTGGAAGGATTGTATTTCAAAGAACTGAATGTATTATTGAATGAGGTTATATCCGGGGCCCCTGGTTGTGGAGACACTGTACTAGAATCAAAGTGAATTAAACAGTAGAGAGCTGAGTAAACATACTGCATCGTTTCCAGCCTCATGTATTATTGAATGAGGCTTTCCGGGGCCCCTGCACTGACACATTCCTCTGACCCAGAGGCAGACGTGATGTCACAGTGTCACACTGTGTAGAAACACTGAGGTGCAGATGTCTGTAGAAGTCAGCCCATACACTTTCCATTAACGCTCTGTGTAACCCACCGGGTGTTCCCATGTTATTTATAAACCTGTGTCATTCAGCTGCAATTAGCTACAGTGGAAATCACAAGTTATCACTCATAAATTGCAACTGCCAAACATTCTCTCATTTCCATTAGTCTGCATGAGTACAGTAGCCTGTAAGCAGCCACTTGTGTGTGTGTATATATATATATATATATATATATATATATATATATATATATATATATATATATAAAATCTAAATCAAATCCATATTTGGTGTGACCACCCTTTGCCTTCAAAACAGCATCAAGCATCAATTCTTCTAGGTACACTTGCACACAGTTTTTGAAGGAACTCGGCAGGTAGGTTGGCCCAAACATCTTGGAGAACTAACCACAGTTCTTCTGTGGATTTAGGCAGCCTCAGTTGCTTCTCTCTCTTCATGTAATCCCAGACAGACTCGATGATGTTGAGATCAGGGCTCTGTGGGGCCATACCATCACTTCCAGGACTCCTTGTTCTTCTTTACGCTGAAGATAGTTCTTAATGACTTTCGCTGTATGTTTGGGGTCGTTGTCATGCTGCAGAATAAATTTGGGGCCAATCAGATGCCTCCCTGATGGTATTGTATGATGGATAAGTATCTGCCTGTACTTCTCAGCATTGAGGAGACCATTAATTCTGACCAAATCCCCAACTCCATTTGCAGAAATGCAGCCCCAAACTTGCAAGGAACCTCCACCATGCTTCACTGTTGCCTGCAGACACTCATTCGTGTACGCTCTCCAGCCCTTCGGCGAACAAACTGCTTTCTGCTACAGCCAAATATTTCAAATTTTGACTCATCAGTCCAGAGCACCTGCTGCCATTTTTCTGCACCCCAGTTCCAGTGTTTTCGTGTATAGTTGAGTCGCTTGGCCTTGTTTCCACGTCGGAGGTATGGCTTTTGGCCGCAAGTCTTCCATGAAGGCCACTTCTGACCAGACTTCTCCGGACAGTAGATGGGTGTACCAGGGTCCCACTGTTCTGCCAGTTCTGAGCTGATGGCACTGCTGGACATCTTCCGATTGCGAAGGGAAGTAAGCATGATGTGTCTTTCATCTGCTGCAGTAAGTTTCCTTGGCCGACCACTGCGTCTCACGGTCCTCAACGTTGCCCGTTTCTTTGTGCTTCTTCAAAAGAGCTTGGACAGCACATCTGGAAACCCCTGTCTGCCTTGAAATTTCTGCCTGGGAGAGACCTTGCTGATGCAGTATAACTACCTTATAGAGACACCTCAAGGTGTCACATACTTTTTGAGGGTCACTTTTCTCAGCAAAAAAAAAAAAAAGATCTGAATTAGCCTTGACATCAAATGTACTCACCTAATGTTCCTTATTGTATTCCGAGATGGCTTGTTTGCCGTTCTTAAGAAGTTCAGGAGTGGGAGTAAATTCGTAGCATTTCATTTTCTTGGCAATATTCATTTGGATTTTAACAGGGCTGTTAGTGTCTTTAAGATTTGCTGTCTTGTTCTTAGAAACATAGCTGAACAGTCTCTCTGATTCTGCATTGCTATGTGGCAAAAGAAGAACTAATGCAATCTTGCCTTGAAATCTGAAAAGGAGTTTGCCACTGCCATCTTTCATACCAGCTACAAGGTTCGGTTCCGGAGTTTGTTGAGACACACACGCTCATTAACCTGGTCTGGTACTGCACTTTACACTTTGGCATTTCTGTCCCTTCTCCTTGTCTTTCTAACTGCTGCACTGTGCCGGGTCCCAATCAGAAACTGCTATTATTTTGACTTTCTTCTACTTCGTTTATTTGATCTTAAACACTGCAGTGTAATTTAGTCGCTCAATCAGCATTGATTCCATTCAGATATTTAACCACTGAGTGCTGAGCTGTAGGGAGTTGTGTTTAAAATCTCTCTGTTTCAATTGGATTAAACACAGCTTTGTTCTGTTGGTTCCTGATTTCTTATTGGTTAGCTGCGGAGCGACCATGTCTCAGTGGGTGTGTACCAGAGCATATTCTGGGTTTTACATCATGGGGAAGCAGCCAATCACCTACAAGAACTGTGCCGGACTGTGCAAAAAATACTATGCCAAAAAGCACGCATACGATGTATACAGTTGTAAATTTCTATAGAACCTAATAAGCCTTATGTATTCTTGCGGGCTTTAAAATGCAAATACGGGTTTCAAGATTTGGAGTCCGAAAAGTGGGCCTGACCCACGAAATGAGGGTCACTTGAAGTGACTGTATATATATATATATATATACAGTATACTCTGGTCACAGCTCCGGAACGTGTTAGCCATCTAATAACAACAAGTAACAATTACACAAACACACAAAACACGATACAATAATACGGGTCTGTGAACAGGCTGGTGTAGGGGTGACGTCAGGCCAGAAAGAAACACACACAGACAATAGTGGTGAGTGAAACTGAGACGCGGCGGCGCTGAGTGCGTTTATTGTAAAATAAAAGGTTTAAACAGAAGACAGCACACGGCACTTGAGGCCAAAATAAACAGACAAACAAAATGAATAGACGCTAACAAACAGGGTGGACGAACGCTAAACACAAAACAAGTACCGTGCTGGTTCTCCAGCACGTAGTAGCAGTTGTTTTGCTTACTTTTATGTTTCCTCCTTCTCTTTCGCTCCCGTTCTCCACTCTCGAACACACAACCCAGAGTGAGTGCTTCGTGCATCTATATATACAATTGTGCTGGGATTCAATTACCAATTAATTATTCACTTGAATCTCAGCACGTGAACTAATCTGAGCACTCCTGTGCTCACATCTTAATACACTTTTAATTTGCACATGAAGTGATTTGTGTCACCCTCGTGTCTAAATACAATTATACATTTTAAACAATCGTGCTCATTACCCACATTATATCCCGTGAACCAACACACCACACGCAACATATAACACACAAATACACACAGGGACGGGGCACATTGCCACAGGGTCCTTCTGGGTTCAATGCTTTAATGAAAACGAAGGAACAGATTACATCACTTTGTCCCCTATTTGTACCGTCACACATGACCGACTGGTAAACGATTGCAGCCACTCCTCCAATCCGCGGCTGCCACATCATTCCCCTTCCAGGTCGATGAATTAGTGCACTGAAGCGCCGCCCCCTTTCTAGATGACGACTTCCTTTTAACCCTCGGAACAAAGTGTCAGGCCAAACAGTCCAGGGTACTCTGTTCCCGTTACTTAGCACCCTCACAGGTCGGGAGGGACATTTACCACCAAAGATCATTCTATTTCCGTCATATATATATATAAACCAACCAAGGGGCAGGGTGATGAATGGGAGGTACGTAAGGGCAGAGGTTTTAATGGGGTTGTGTCCTCTTGCGATATGGTGGTGCGAAATGTCCGCCCAAAAAGAAGCCAGGATAAAAGGGCCGGTTCACAACAAAAGAAAGAGAAAAAGGTTAGTGTTACGTAATTGTGTTGTGGGAAATTGCACGAAAATGATGATATTGCTTTGTGTATGACTTCAGACCATTTTGACTACCCTGCCGGCTACGAAACCCTGTTTGTGTATGAGAACCTGATTTGTGGACCAAGAACTGTATTCTGTTTATCTGATGCGGCTCACTGGAAACAGTGCCAAAATAAACAAACTGCCCTGTTTGAAAAGAACTTACTGTGTGTGTGGCTCCTTGTGTTGTCACCCGTACCGATTTGTGTTGAAGTCCGCCTACCCAGGAAAGACTTTGTCATACGTAGTGGAGAATGCGGGCACTGGCCAGATAACACAAGAAGAGAAAATTGAGTCATAGTACAAGCACTGTTACAAGCTGTAACAAGCCAACAGGAGGTGAGCTGGGCATCAGGAAGCACTACAAGTCCAGCATGCCACAAACCAGATGCTCAGAGAGGAGCAGAGAACGGTGGCTAAAGAACTGAAAGAAAGCCTTGAGCACAAGGCTGGGTGTAAAGGGGGGGTGGCTGGGGGGGCTGTGTATAAAGGACGGGGCTGTGTATCACAGGGACATTAATAGATGTTAGAAGAACAGTCAGTGTATGATAGAAGTCACTCTTTCTTTAAGTTAACTTTTTGCCCCACAAGTTATCCTGTCTGTTCTTGCATTCTACTCTTATTACCAAACATTTTATCCAATACTTCATACATTTCCACTGTGCTGTGCTGTAATAAGGCATGCTTTGTTTAAGTTGAAAGGGGACTTATTTAAGTTAAATAAACCAGACTTTCTGAAATGACCCGATTCATATTTTCCTCTTACTCTTGAATCAGAATAATCTGTATATTACAAGTCCCTGAAACCATGGCGTATAACTCAATGAAAGAGTATGTTCAACATGATTCAATATGGAGAGAATCCAGCTTTCACGAGCTCTAGATTATTGAAAAAATGCACTATAAAAGTCTTGCATGGAAATACAGACGTCAGTCATCAGAAAGTCTCCAGTAATCAGCATAGTTCAACCAAATCCAACATTAAAGCATACCCCAAACTTTAACTTAATACTAACTCTTAAGTCAGTATTAGTTTGTAGAATAATATTCTCTACATAACAGATGCTATTCAAAGTGTGCATGTTCCTGAATCATTTAGTGTCAGACTAATGGAGAGCCTGTCAGTATTCCCTCCCATTGTGAAACAAGGACAAACCGAATACACTTTGAACCTCAATAACCACACACACACACCAGAGCTTTAGTGAAATGACTTTTATTTGATTGATTTGTGGGCTTTCATCAACAAAATGAGAAATGAGCTGCAAATGGTTACAAGGCAGATTATATATATATATATATATATATATATATATATATATATATATATATATATATATATATATATATATATATATAACTAAATTATTAAAGGCTAATAAAATAATGAAGCACAAGTATATTTACTAATAGCACCAATGATGTATTTACACTTGATATGTCCGACAAGCTTACAGAAACAAGCTTACAGGCAGGACTTCAGAGAGGATGGACTCAAAGTGCTTGTTTGCAGACTGTTGTTAGTTTCTTTGACAATAATCTAGAACCGTTTCATGCATGCAAACTTTAATGAATAAAAACTGAATAAAAACAGACTAAAAAATACATTGTATTGTAACTTGTGTATTGCTAAAAATACACAGCATTTAAGAAAGGGTCTTCTATACTTGTTTCCCTTGTTAACAGTATCAATCTTCCTACATTGAAACTTGAACAACAGTGATCTAACTTTGTTATCTTAGTGGTCGATTTGATCAACCTATACCCAGGGAACAGGCTACAGCACTAGAACATTTTACAGCACTGGACTGCAATCACCTATCCATGGTTACCCAAGATTACCCCTCAAATACAGTAGGTCATTGATGTAATCCAGGACGACTTCCATAGTGATGTAAGATTCTCTAGTGCTGTACAGGTAGAGGTTCCCCAAATCAACCCCTTCGTTTATTGTTGTACTTCTTTGGAAAACTTTTTTGATGGATTAAACAGTTTGATATTTAATAAACTGTTTTAGAATGTAGTTTAGAATGAAGGGTTTTTAGTCTGACATTGTCCACCAAACAGTGTCATTTATTTAGTTTTACTTTGAAAATTCATTCCATCCCAGGATCAAGTTTTTTTTCTTCTTGTTTTTACATTTGCATTTAAAAGACTGTGAATCTCAGTAAGGGGGCTGTGTGGCTAAACAAGTACAGATGTGGAAATGGACTGACTTGTTTTTTAACAGAAAAATAAAACTAAAACTAAAAACTAGGAGAAAAATATAAAACAGTGTAAAGCAGTGGTCATTTTGTCTCTGGAGCTTTACAGATGTAAAGGCTTGGTAGACAAAAGACGTGTCTCTTTATACAGTGTACTAAGCTATGTGAATACATGTTTTTTGAATATGCAAAAGTGCACATGTCTCTATGTCCTGTGCAGGCAGGAAAGTGTTTGTGTATTGGAGCTAGGGAGTTCATATATTGAGGCCTGAATTGTATCAAAATAACAGTGCCTCCACTGCCATGGCAATGGTGTACATCAATGCTGCACAGAACATGTGATGGCACAACATTTTAATGGAATCCAGGCCTGAGTCTGGATCTAGGTTCTTGTCCCTTGCCAAAAGTCTCAAGAAGCTGAAACGTATTAGCTGCTCTGCAACCATTGTGAGATTACATGAAGAGGCACCCACTTTCACCAGCACAGATGGTGATTTTATCTGAATGGGTTTACTAACACAAGTACTTTCAGTTTCTGAAAGGATGCATCAAGTCCCTAGATGGCAATTTGCCATGGTAATTTCATACTCGGACATCATACAAACAATTAGCTTTAAGCCTGCAGTAATATGAACATTATTCAGAGAATAAAATAAAAAAAATAAAAAAAAACCTAGAGGTTCTAATTAATCCATCTACACCAAATACGGGTTACAAATGCATATCTGTTAAAAATCCTGTGGCCCCTCAACCTACCCCCCCCCCAGCAATGGATCCCCATCTCAGCTGATCAGAGAGATTTTTCTGGATACTGTTTGATAGAAGACCCCTCTCAACAGAGAGGGGTAGTCGGACACTCTAAACAGGTGGCGTGCCCCGTAGGCCACGTTGTAGATTCCCTTCCTATCTGAGACCAGGAGACGCAGGTTGGCCTCATTAACCTGGCTGCCCACAGCCAGGACGTAAATCTCGATGCCCGCTGCCTTTGCCTCTGCCACGCTCTTCTGGATCACCTCCTCGGAGATGCCCTGTGAGCGCCCGTCAGAGAAGATCAGGACCTTCTTATTGGCGTTGGTCCGAGCACCCCGGTACTGCGAGATCACATAGTCCAGTGCTGCTGTCACGTCCGTGGCAGAGTTGAGGAACTGGACCTGCTCGATCCCAGAGGCCAGCTCGGTGTAGTTCTGGGAGAAGGGCACCTCCACACTCTGTTGCTGGCTGCCGCTGTACTGCACCACCGACACGCGCACCGTCGCCTGGGAGCGCTTCTTTGCCGTGAGGAAGCGCTCCGCCAGCCGCTTCACAAACTGCTTCTTGGTTTCGAAGTTGCGGTGCCCGACGCTGGTGGAGCTGTCCATCAGGATGGTGATGTCAGCTGAAGACGTGAAGGAGACTGCGGAGGAGAGGAAGTCAAGAATTCAGCCACTCAACTCCATTCAACATGTGAAGGTGAACACACAAATACAGCACCAACGTCATGCAATGCCATGCAAATCAATTCAAATCACAAAAGCAACAATCGCCAGTCTGGCTGTTGGATTTTTATTGTAATATTCAAATATTTTGTGTATAATATATATATATATATATATATATATATATATATATATATATATATATATATATATATATATATACTGATCTAAAAGTATGCTGCTGTACTTACTTGGACACGTGTAGTCTGGGCACTTCTTTTCTGTAAAAAAATTGTTAATTGTTAATAAAATATATCTTTAACTCTTCTGTATACAGGGTCCTGGGTTCAATTTTATAGATCTCATCTGTAGCAGATTTGTGGCTGTTTATATTATTACAGCAGAGCCTCCTCTCTGTGTTACACACCTCTGTGTGTTACATTAATCCACCTCTGTGTGTTACATTAATCCTCCACTCTGTGTGTTACATTAATCCTCCACTCTGTGTGTTACATTAATCCTCCACCACTCTGTGTGTTACATTAATCCTCCACTCTGTGTGTTACATTAATCCTCCACTCTGTGTGTTACATTAATCCACCGCTCTGTGTGTTACATTAATCCACCGCTCTGTGTGACTCCCTCTGTCCCCTCACCTCCCGACCTGCTCGCCCCTCCCCTCCCCATCCCTGGCTCTCCTCTGACTCCACCATCCCCTCCCGTATCTCTACCTGTCTGTCTGCTATTTCCTCCTGGATGCACGCGCATCACCTCAAACTCAACCTCTCTAAATCTGACCTCCTTTTCTTTCCCTCCTCCTCCTCCCCCTCCTCTGATCTCTCTATCTCTGTTCCTCTGGAATCTACCGCACTCTCTCCCTCTTCCTCCGCTAAGAACCTCGGAGTCACCCTGGACCCTTGCCTCTCTTATTCCCAGCACATCTCCACTCTGGCACGCACTTGCCGATTCTTCCTGAGCAACACCCGAAAAATCCGACCCTTCCTCACCAACTACGCCACCCAGCTCCTGGTCCAGGCCTTGGTACTCTCCCGCCTAGACTACTGCAACTCCCTCCTGGCTGGCCTCCCTGCGTCCGCCACCCGTCCGCTCCAGCTCATCCAGAACTCCGCTGCTCGCCTGGTGTTCTCTCTGCCTCGCTTCTCCCACAAAACTCCACTACTCCGCTCACTCCACTGGCTCCCGATCACCGCTCACATCGAGTTCAAGACTCTTGTACTAGCCTACAGATGCCTTGACCAGACTGCACCCAGCTACCTCCAGACCCTCATCTCTCCCTACACCCCCACTCGACCTCTCTGCCTGCACTAGAAAATTGGCTGTACCTCCTCTATGCTCCCCTGCCTCCAGAGCCCGCTCCTTCTCCACCCTCGCCCTGCAGCGGTGGAATGACCTTCCTACAGATGTCAGGACTGCCCAGTCCCTGACCACATTCCAGCGCCTCCTCAAGACACCTCTTCAGAAAGCACCTGTAGAACTCCTCTGTTTTTCCCCTGGGACACTTATCACCCTTCCTTAAATGGCTTTACTTGCTCTTATCTGCCCCCTATTTTACTGCATTTAATCCTGTACTTCAGAGCACTGTAATCTGCCAAGTGTGTAATCTGTAGTATTTTGTATTTAATCATATCCTGATGTAACTATCACTGACACTGTTATCTGCTGTATTATTGAATCGTATTTTGTTACACTTGTACTTGCTTGAACCAAAGTCATTGTATTTATCTTGCTCTTAATTGTATTATTACTTGTACTGTGATTCTTGAAATGTATTTGCTT
Source organism: Acipenser oxyrinchus oxyrinchus (assembly GCA_030684275.1). Classification (NCBI taxonomy): domain Eukaryota; kingdom Metazoa; phylum Chordata; class Actinopteri; order Acipenseriformes; family Acipenseridae; genus Acipenser; species Acipenser oxyrinchus. The sequence continues at coordinate 23,770,097 of CM060257.1, read as the reverse complement.
ACGACTGTAAGTCGCCCTGGACAAGGGCGTCTGCTAAGAAATAAATAATAATAATAATAATTAATCCACCTCTCTGTGTGTTACATTAATCCACCTCTCCGTGTGTTACATTAATCCACCTCTCCGTGTGTTACATTAATCCACCTCTCCGTGTGTTACATTAATCCACCTCTCCGTGTGTTACATTAATCCTCCACTCTGTGTGTTACATTAATCCACCTCTCCGTGTGTTCCATTAATCCTCCACTCTGTGTGTTACATTAATCCTCCACTCTGTGTGTTACATTAATCCTCCACTCTGTGTGTTACATTAATCCTCCACTCTGTGTGTTACATTAATCCTCCACTCTGTGTGTTACATTAATCCTCCACTCTGTGCACATGAGCACATCTGTTTTATCTGTTTTGACAGCACTAGTTCTGACATTAGTTATACAGTGTATAGGGCTCTATTACGAAGGCAGACAAAAGTAAGTAAACCATAGCAACTAGTGGTAAAGTCCAATCTCCTCTCAGATATAGCTGGCATGTGGCCCACACTTTAGACTTCAATGCAGATTAACTTTCAAGACTATTCCCACACTAAATCTGCACGCATCTGTTTCCATCCTGCTGGTTTAATGATTCATACACCAGTGGCCTTTAACTTCTATTAAAATAGGACTGCTGGACTGTTTATGGGAAAAGTATGGTCTCAGAATTCCAAAGAATCAAAAGTGTTGACTTGCGCCTTCATAATTATGTGCAGCTACGGGACCAGCTGGCTTCAGTCCACTCCCACACTCGGGAGCATGTTCTGTGGATACCTTGGCAGAGGCGTGCTGTTAAGTTCTGCAGGAAGGAGTCCTCCAGCAGCTCTGCATAGTTGTCCCTCTGTAGGATGATCCCACGCGAGCAGGCGATCTGTCCAAGCTGCTCCGTGTTGGGCTGCTTCTTGAAAATGTCCCCGACGCCAACGGCAACCACCTGTAAACAACAAGATTAGGAAAGGGCTGAAATACAGACAACTCAAACAGGCCTCCAGAGGGGAAAGATGTAAGGCTAATGAATTACCCACGCTCTGTCTGTCTGCACCACCAAGCCTGCTAGATTGGAACCCAGGCCTCCAGAGGAAAGGCGGGAATGCGAGAATAGTATATGAGCCCACTCTGTCTGCACTACGCTGCACTCTACCTGGGTGTTGACTGCACACAGCTCATTCAGGGGAGTGGAGTCCCGCAATGTGTCTGAGCGTCCGTCTGTCAGAACCAATGCGAATCGATTCTCCAGCCTGAACCGATCCAGAAGATTGGTCCTGGAGAAGCTCAGTGCTGACCCAGTGAACGTTCCTCCAGCAATCCACTTCAGATTCTTCACAGCCCTGAGACAGAAGTGTGTTTTCATTAGTTCTGTCACTTCAGACAAAGCTTTGAGAAACTCAAGCAGATAAACGACTTGGGGAATAAACTGCAAGTATGGCACTGCTGTCATTCTAGCAAATAACAGTGGCAGTAGAAACTGAACTAGTCTTTAGAGCAATATGCATGATGCTTGTGACCTGAAAAGTTTTTATATATATATATATATATATATATATATATATATATATATATATATATATATATATATATATATATATATTGTGAAAGAAACCCACTCTCGGGTTCGTGCCCTTTAAAATTACGACCCAACACACACAGGGATGGATTTATTTGCGCTGACGCTATATTTTTAATAAACACAAAACAAACAATACAAAACAAAACCTAACTCAGTTTTGGAGTACTTACTACACAGGTTATTCCTGACTAACTTGCAGGACGGCTAAGCCGTTTACCTGGCACCACCCAACAACCACACAGGTTTACAAAGCACTTACGTTTCTCTGGCTACTGGAGACAGGGCACCTCTCCTGCCTCCTTCTACTCAGCAGCCCTCCTGTGCAGACTGGCTGCACGTCTTAAATACCCTGCCCGGTTCTAATTTTTAATCACCCCCGGTGCAGGGGATAACACAATAAAACAATTAACAAAACTAATTAACTGAAAAAGCAAAACAATTAAACAAATAAAACATTTAATTTAAACAAAAGCGTGCATTCCAGACATGTTTCTCTCGAGGGAGGTTTTAACCCCCTCCCTGCTGTCTCACACAACCCGCTGCCTTACATATATATATATATATATATATATATATATATATATATATATATATATATATATATATATACAGTACTGTGCAAAAGTTTTAGGCAGGTGTGAAAAAATGCTGTAAAGTAAGAATGCTTTCAAAAAGACATGTTAATAGATTATATTTATCAATTAACTAAATGCAAAGTGAGTGAACAGAAGAAAAATCTAAATCAAATCCATATTTGGTGTGACCACCCTTTGCCTTCAAAACAGCATCAAGCATCAATTCTTCTAGGTACACTTGCACACAGTTTTTGAAGGAACTTGGCAGGTAGGTTGGCCCAAACATCTTGGAGAACTAACCACAGTTCTTCTGTGGATTTAGGCAGCCTCAGTTGCTTCTCTCTCTTCATGTAGTCCCAGACAGACTCGATGATGTTGAGATCAGGGCTCTGTGGGGGCCATACCATCACTTCCAGGACTCCTTGTTCTTCTTTACACTGAAGATAGTTCTTAATGACTTTCGCTGTATGTTTGGGGTCGATTGTCATGCTGCAGAATAAATTTGGGGCCAATCAGATGCCTCCCTGATGGTATTGCATGATGGATAAGTATCTGCCTGTACTTCTCAGCATTGAGGAGACCATTAATTCTGACCAAATCCCCAACTCCATTTGCAGAAATGCAGCCCCAAACTTGCAAGGAACCTCCACCATGCTTCACTGTTGCCTGCAGACACTCATTCGTGTACCGCTCTCCAGCCCTTCGCTGAACAAACTGCCTTCTGCTACAGCCAAATATTTCAAATTTTGACTCATCAGTCCAGAGCACCTGCTGCCATTTTTCTGCACCCCAGTTCCTGTGTTTTCGTGCATAGTTGAGTCAGCTTGGCCTTGTTTCCACGCCGGAGGTATGGCTTTTGGCCGCAAGTCTTCCATGAAGGCCACTTCTGACCAGACTTCTCCGGACAGTAGATGGGTGTACCAGGGTCCCACTGTTTTCTGCCAGTTCTGAGCTGATGGCACTGCTGGACATCTTCCGATTGCGAAGGGAAGTAAGCATGATGTGTCTTTCATCTGCTGCAGTAAGTTTCCTTGGCCGACCACTGCGTCTACAGTCCTCAACCGTTGCCCGTTTCTTTGTGCTTCTTCAAAAGAGCTTGGACAGCACATCTGGAAACCCCTGTCTGCCTTGAAATTTCTGCCTGGGAGAGACCTTGCTGATGCAGTATAACTACCTTGTGTCTTGTTGCTGTGCTCAGTCTTGCCATGGTGTATGACTTTTGACAGTAAACTGTCTTCAGCAACCTCACCTTGTTAGCTGAGTTTGGCTGTTCCTCACCCAGTTTTATTCCTCCTACACAGCTGTTTCTGTTTCAGTTAATGATTGTGTTTCAACCTACATATTGAATTGATGATCATTAGCACCTGTTTGGTATAATTGTTTAATCATACACCTGACTATATGCCTACAAAATCCCTGACTTTGTGCAAGTGTACCTAGAAGAATTGATGCTGTTTTGAAGGCAAAGGGTGGTCACACCAAATATGGATTTGATTTAGATTTTTCTTCTGTTCACTCACTTTGCATTTAGTTAATTGATAAATATAATCTATTAACATGTCTATTTTTGAAAGCATTCTTACTTTACAGCATTTGTTCACACCTGCCTAAAACTTTTGCACAGTACTGTATATATATATATGCTTATTTGTATTTATTCCTCAGTGTACACAATTTAATTGGTTATCTACCTTTCTGTAAAGTTACTCAGTGCTGTTAACCAAGGATATAATGCGTGGCAGTTTGAGGGTGAAGTAAAAAGACGCTGAATTGAACAATACTATTCAGTTTAAACAGACTTACTCTTTCAAATCTTGGATGGACTTGATGTCTGCGCTGCCCATGGCAACGAGTTCCTCTGTCTGCTTGTGACTGTACTGAACCACTCCGACGTGGGACTCATTTTCATCAAACTGGAAAAGAAAACAGTGCAGTTAAAGAAATGCTACTCATCTGTGACCCTGGGGCCTGGTATACAGTACAGGGTCTCCACCTGCAACTCCCCTCTGCAAAGTACTGTGACAGTGAATCTGGACCCGTGATGGTTCTGTGTAGGATGTGTAATGAAATACATGACCACCAAGGGGTGAAATCCCTAAACCTGTTTTATTTCCTTGCTAATTTATCATTTTTCTGTTACACACACAGATCTGTGTTTTCTGTTTATCCTACCGGAAAATAAAGACAGATAGTTTTCTGTATATAGCAATCGCATTGGGAGTGTCTTGGCTCACTCCTGCGCAAACCAGTTTCTACGCTCAGGCAATGTCCTTACCTTGACTCTCTCGTCTTTGCCCAGTCGGTCAATCACTTTGATTATGAAGTCTTTGGACAGCTGGAAGTTCTGCATGCCGATACTCTCTGAACTGTCCAGGACAAACATGAGGTCCAGGGGGCCACACTTACATTCTGAGGAAAAGCAAGATTGTTCCTTTATTCAGTTCAGTTCAGTTTGAAAAACAAGAACACCCAGGTTGAGAAGCATGAATCTACATGGATAGAGAAGCAATAGATATCCCTGTCTCCTCTGCACTGGCAAGATTACCTCAGGTCTCTCTTTTCTTCTGCTAAATCATCTGCTGAACTTTTGGTTCTTTGCTTGTATTTTATACTCAAGTTTGGAATGTGCAGATATTCCAAAGATTGCTTTTTAAAAGTGAAAGTTGCTGGAACTAAATCACTTCCTGTGCTATAGCTTTGTACTTGAAAAACCTTCATAAAGAGCAAATAACCTAAATATCTTCTGACAAGGACCAAGTAACAATAGCAGGTTATAAGAGAGTTTAAACTGCTTTCAGAAAGTGGGGCTTCAATTGTTATTTCATCAAAACGCTTCTGAGAATTGACTTCTGAACTGAAAAATATACTAAAGAGAAGGGAAACAATCAGAAAAATAAGACTGTACTCACCACAGCACGCTGTTGAAATGGAAATAAAGAAAAGTAACAATGTTATTAACAAAGACTTGAATGTCTGATTCAAGCTGTAGACACATAGGTAGGGCTTCTGTTTTTCTGTGTTTATTCATTTTATTTTTCGATGCTTATTTTTAGCTATTTTTGAGTTTTATGTAAATTGTTTTTTTTCGGTTATTTTCCAAAATGCTGGAGTGTTTTTTTTTTCTGTCAAAATATGTATAGTAGTAACTCGACAGTACTTGCACACTTAAGTTGTACCTTCTTTCCTTTGCTGTCTTCCTACAACAAAATCCTTATGGTCACGGGTACATTCGTCTGGGGTTTTTTGTGTGTAGGCATTTTTTTATATTTCGCCACAATTTGCAATTCTGTTTTATATCCTCTGTATCTTAACTGTAATACAGCTTTAAATCCTGCAAACAAACCTCCATTCCTGATTGTAATCCCATTTTAAATCTCGCAAAGCGGAGTCACCAATAGAAATGTAGGAATATGCTTTCGCTCAGTAGTTGGGGGGGTGGGTTTAAAGTATGCAGAATGAATCAATGATAGATACAAGTCAGGAAGGCGGAACATTGCCCAGCTGCACTGGGAAACTTAGTTTTTTTTTTTTTTGTAGTAGTCGTAGTTGTAGGTTTTATATTTTAATGGGAAAGGGGTGGTCAATGTGAATTGATTAACCATTTCCCGTGTTTTTCCAGTGGTTTCCGTTGTTTATTGGCTATACACCGATTTCATTTTTTGTATCGGGGGTGTTTTATCGGTTTTTAAATCATAAGCCCTGCACATAAGCCATTGATAAAGCCCTCTTGTCAAAATGTTTCCCTTTAGTTCTTTTAAATATCTCATGAGTGAGTGTTTAAAGGTTTAAAGTGATGTATTGTATCCTGTATTTAAATATACGTTTATTTATTTGTGTGCCTTTGAAAGATGAGGGGCAATGATCAGGGAATGATGGTTTTGCCGATTTGTTTTCTGGTTTTGTCATGGGGATTACACATCTGTCTGGAGGCAGAGCACCCACATTCGAACCCTTGTTCTGCTATCATTACCAGCAAATGTGAAAGTGCTGATTTCCTAGGTACACAGCAAGTCTAAATGCATGAACTGTTATTTATCCTAATTAGCAAATACAAATATCCCACCAAATACAAATATCCCAACCTCCCACCACCAAAGCATTTCAAGAGACAAACAATATCAATATAAAATCCAATACTTACAGCACATCTTCATGATTATATCCAAGATTTCACATTCCTTGACAAAAGAGGCATTCAGTCGAGTTAAACAAATTAATGATTTCTATTCCTCTCTTAAGTATTACGCTATGAACAGTGCAAAAACAGGATTGCTTACAAACAAAACCATGAGTATTATTCATTTGCATAGGGTACGGGTAAGAGTCAGGCATTTGAGTCGTTTGAACTTATTTATCTTGTTAACAAGCATTGGGACAGGTGAGTTAATGCAGAATGACTGTGGGGGGAGGGGGCATTTGTACCCCATTGTAGCTCATGGAAACCCATTCAAAACCTTGCTTTCTCATTAATATTCCATGGTACCACTCCCTTCAAATGCATGCATGTGCGTTAACGAGCAAGCACTCTTGGAAGTGCAGTACAGTCCCACATTGTTATAGATTTATGACTGCTAAAAATGGGTTTGAGAAACAGAGACTGACTGCCCAGGCTATAATTTAGTTTTATTTTTCAAAGGATTAAACAGGAACCATACACCATTCTCAAGTTTTTTCTTTCTCATTTTGTAACATTACGGTGGATCTTATTCTTCCTTCAGAGAAATAGGAGTTATATTACAGACTGGAGCAAATGCTTTGGAAAATCTGCTGCTGAATGTCATACCAGTCTTGGCAGTTATCACTGCAGAACACAATGAACCCTGACCCTAGCCCTTAAATCTTTTACATTAAAACCAAAGAACTAATAAGAACAGTTTAGAAATAATCTAAATAATATACTTACATCAGCGCCTGGTGGGCCTGGAGGTCCAACTGGTCCCTATAATCAGAAGATGCCAATAAAGTAGTGTGACCCAGTGTCAAACCAGTTAAACCACAGTGATAAAATTACATTGGCTAACACTGGACACAGGCCGAAATAATAACACCTATTATTATAAGAAATCTCACGGCCAACTACACACAAGTCTAATGTTGCGTTAAACTGGGGTGAAGTCACAAAAGTCCTTCTGTGTTTATTCTCCTGATTTTAACAGCTCTGAAGGAAATTAACTCCTTTCTTCTTTCTGATTCTTCTTTAGAATTTGGGTTTAGGATTTAACACGCTAACAGCACACAGTATACAGCATACCGTATTAGAGCATACAGCACACAGTATATAGCATACCGTATTAAAGCATACAGCATACACTGCACTTTGGACAGTTTGAATGTGGTCACACAACACAGAAATTATGCAGTCGCTGTATTTGAAATGGACACTATGTTGGATTCACAACATCTTCATCTACATAAAACTGTATAACTATGTGCACAATCCTGCAGAATCACTTTGAAAACCAACATAATGTAACTATCATAACATTTGCCACAAGCCAATACTGTTGCTATGAAATATATGTTTTGCAGCATTGTATACACATGTTATGACAATACATTTGACAGCACGTCATAAATACTTGTGACTATGATTATGAAGGTCCAGTGGTTAAAGAAAAGGGCTTGTAACCAGGAGGTCCCCGGTTCAAATCCCACCTCAGCCACTGACTCATTGTGTGACCCTGAGCAAGTCATTTAACCTCCTTGTGCTCCGTCTGTCGGGTGAGACGTAATTGTAAGTGACTCTGCAGCTGATGCATAGTTCACACACCCTAGTCTCTGTAAGTCGTCTTGGATAAAGGCGTCTGCTAAATAAACAAATAATAATGAAGGCTTGTGCACATAGTTTTATTGTGTGTTGTTGTGTTATCTTTGTGAAGGTGTTATGAATTCTACAGTTTCCAATTCAATAAGAATAGACAGGTATTTAAGGGTTGATCAAGCTGGTTTGTACCTGTTTGGACAGATATGTTCAAGGCCATTAATTTTTTTACAGTTTTGTTTTATAAAAAAAAACTCCCAGGTTTTCCAAACACTACAGGTTGGTATTTACTGATTTTCATCCACAATTTGTCCCAACTCAAGCATGTGAAAATACTGGTTTACACCAACAAATTCCCTGACTTGATATTCAGTAGATATATTTATGTCAATAAAAGGACAGTTTTAGAGTAACAAGTGGCTGTCTGTTTAACACACTGAACCCCGATACCCGTTAACTTCACCAGCTCTACATGGTTTACATTCACAAAATAGAAGCTGGCAAGCTGTTTTTCCCACCATTCACTCATAACAACCTTCTGGTATTTTCCTGGAAAACTAGGACATTAATTATCACAGATGCTCTCCTTTTAATTTTTTTTAAACACAGATAAATAAATCGCCTTTATCACCTAAATAGTGTCCTCTGCTACATGAATTATTAATGTTACAATCAATTGTTTCCTGACTACTGTGCATGATCCACAGTACTGTACAGAAGTTTTACCAGATGAACTATTCTAGCATCAATCCTCAAAAGTGTGCGACAGTCATTGAATGTTGATTGTCAATTGAAAATACAAACGGGAAGCCTATTGCTCAAATATTTACATGGCGAATTCCATCTGTTTGTCCCACAGTGGCACAATTATTTGTTTTGGTGTTATTTTGTGTGGCTTACCTTTCTATTTTGAACGGACCACCATGTTTGTGTCCCAAATGCAAGGACATATTTACAACTGTGAACTGTGTGAACTGTGACATGTGGCAAAACAGAAACTTCTTATGTTTTCTTTTCCTCATCAGTAATGTGTAAGACTGTAGTCAAGACAATGCTGTAATTCCACATAGGAGTTTGGTCTCTTGGTTTATCCTGTCACCAGAACCCCTTAATGGAATTATAACCTAATTACGTACGGTTGAGTCTCTTCTTTTTTAGCTATTGCAGCTATTGACTCTGAACCCCAATACTTACACTAGGTCCTTCCTGCCCTCGGTGTCCTTTGGCACCCTTTGGTCCAGAAGGCCCAGAAACATCATTCTGAAAAGACAACAGGAAGGTCAGCTGACAGTATATGACTTCATACTGCAAGAGCTCTAACCATTTTCAGCCATGCCTTGAGCAAAACACACCCACCACTGAACTGTTATGAGAGATGAACAACACTCACAGAATTCCCTTTCCCTTTTCAAAAGGTTAGCAAGCACTCTTCCCACAGCAAACCTCCCACAAATTAGTTTACAGAGAGCAAAGGCATGTCTAGAAGATTAATCATTTTTAAATCCTACCACAAAACATGCCTAGAGTTCTTCAGTTGATCTATAAAACCTCAAGCCTACTGACAAGTCAAGCAATTAGACATGACATTTGCTTAATCCAAAAATGAAAGTTCACCACACAAACACAATCTCAGCACAAAATGTCACTAAGGTGTGAGGACTCTACCCCAAGTCATTCAAAACTCATTTAAACTTTGAACAGATTGAAAAATAACTTTGAGTCGAAACGTTTGCTATTGAATGTTTTTTTAGTATTTCTAAACAGAAATACAAATGTATTTATTTTTAAACTGGAATGTTGAAAGTTGCCTAAGACTTTAAATGTGTGAAGTGTAACATCTGTACTGTCAATGATGTTTTGCAATAATCCTGGTACTTGCACCGCTGGCTTCAACTCCTCATTGCTGAAAGACTTAAGGCATTTGAAGCAAGTTTCGTATTATCATTACTGTACATAATGAAGTATCTGTAGTATTGAGGACAACCAATTCGGCCAGTAAATCTGTCTTAAAATTGCACAGAATGCTGTAAGATACATCAAGTTGGCTAACATTTGCACCAAGCTACCTTTGTAAGAAGATCAAACTATTAGAACTGCGTTCACCAAGGAGGGCCATCCCTAATGAGAACCACATGATTGCACATCACTGCTAGACAAACGTTATCAATTAATGCGTCAGGTTTTCCACTTGCCCCATTAGTCTCATTGCCGTGTCCTTCTCTGCACGTGCGGCTGAATTGCTTTAGGCTGGTAAAATAACACAAACCACATGACTTCCTAAGCCTGAGAAAGAGAGTGTACAGTGAAAAAGTAGGAAGGTGGCAGCTAACCCTGCCCTACTCAAAGCATGTGGATCCACTTACTGTCTCTACAGCCTGATGCGCTTCAAACACTGTGTCTGCCATTAACTGTGTCACAGACAATTGGAACCTCATTACAAACTGTGCCTATCATTAATTGTATCACAGATAGTTACCACAACTGGGGGGTTTGTTAGAGGGAACAAAATACAGTAGACCCCCGTTAATCCGTGGAGATTGGGATCGATTTGAGCCTGAATTAGTGAAAAACACGAATTAGCCAAAATTGAGTTTACTATTTGGTAAATCCCTGCGCTATTAATTCAAAACTCGAAAAATGCAATAATACAAATAAAATATAATGTCCCAACATAATCAGCGTTGTTCACAGGCAGAGAGAGCTGGTTTAAAAAAGTCACTGATCTTTCTCTGACTGTTTCAGTCTATAATTGTCGTAACTGCTCTTAATAGTCAGACTGCCAGGCTAAGGAGTCTTAAGTCTGTTTTCTGCTAACTTGTCACTGGTTTCAGTAACTACAATACAGTACTGTCCGTTGGCTTGTAGTATACTATCCTCAATTTAATTGAATTAAATGATGACCATCCACTTCCGCACAGATATATGGATTTCCGCACTAATAAAGCTTGCGAATACACACATCCGCATAGATCAGATGATTGCTGCACAAATACATTTTGATAATGTACTGTATTAAACCGCACAGATTATCGAAACCTGAATTATTGAAACACGGATTAACGGGAGTCTACTGTACTGATCTCAAGTACAGCCATGAGAATAATATACAAATACAATGAATGAATGAATACCAAACAAAAACACCCAATATTATACATCATGAAGCCACTCTAAGCCAATCAAAACAGAAGTATAGATTCCTGTACATCTTACTTTAACAGAAGTGTCATCTTGTGCACAGTACACCAAACCTAAAAACATGGATAACACTGACTGTTTTTTTTTTTTTGTTTTTGTTTTTTTTAAGAAGTATTTTAAGATGCAGTACTCGACACACATGAGGTGCACCTGGGAGTTTGAGTCCTTCTTGGAAAAACAATTCAGATTGTATTTATTTTTTTAACAATGAGACCATTTTTATAAATAAATATTTCTCTAAAAAAAAAATACATATTTGCCATTTATTTTCTTTAAAAGAACTCAATCTTGAATGCATTGGCAAGTTGTATGGGATGCATTGACTTGCACTTGAGTGAGTACCCATCCTTGCTTTTCCCATGGCTGATATGTTTTCAATGGTGGCATAATTCCTTTATGCGACTTTAGGAAGTTGACCGGAAGTATAGCACTGAAGTATCTGCAAGGAGTGTTCGATAAATATTCTTCACTAACAGCTCCTTTACCATAATGTGTGCATTTTTCATATAGGAAAATCTGAGACCAGTGAAATTATAGAAATAAACATTACAGTAGGTAAGATTTACTGGAATAGCTTTGTTAGAACCATGTACTTTAAAGAACTACAGTGTCCATGTATTTTAAAAGCAGCTGCTGCAGAGTGCTGTAGATGTGTGTGGATCCTCTGCTTCACCAGCACAGAGTGAAGCTGTAGAGTAGCTACACTCGACCAGGGGCAGGGGCGCTAGAATGAAGGGATGGCGTGAGATTGGGTCCACACCCAGCAGATCTATAAATACACTGCGGAAATGCACCAGTAAAGTTATGTGCCAAATCTGAACAACAACTACTGGACCTGTAGCTTTCCAAACAATTAGGGAAAATAAATATCATGGTATAAAAGAGTATAATAATTAGCTCCGTATGCACAACCTTAGCAGTTTAGGATTTTGTATTTTGTATTTTGCGGTTTCAGTCTCAGGCACATCTACACTGTTTCGGTTACACTGCTCATCTACACTGTGTGTGAGGCTGAGAAGGAACTGTTTTAGACAGGTTTATTCTGGGGATAAGATTTGTGGCTTCCATATGTTTCCAGTCAACATGAAAATGTATTTCTTAGTAGGGTTTTTTTTTTTTGCTTTAATCATGCCAGTAAAAGACCGAGAGGAAGAAATATTTGAAAAAAGGTTTTGAAAAACAGTGTGAAAAACACATATCAATTGGTAAAAATCTGGGAAACCCATTGTTTCCCAGGCCCTTGCAGTTGTTGTTGAACACTAACCCATTCTACAAATTTACTATGATAAAACCGCACTGCAGTTTTGCAGTTTGAGATGTTTTTTCCATGCATACTTACAGCACCCACTCACTGTTTTTTCTGATGCTTTGCCACAGGTCTCTGAGATTTACTGTGCTTTCACTAAACTGCTACATCTTGCTGTGTAATTACCAAATAAAACAGGAAACTTAATCAAATAAATCAGTGTTTGGGAGTCTGTGTCTTTGGTTGCTTATAAACAGGATACACAAATTTCCACGGGTATCCTAAAGAAATGCACTTTATTCACTAAAATCTTTTAACACAGGAAAAATACAAGGAATTAAATTAAAAGAAAGAAAGACAAAAAGACAGAAAGAAAGAAAGAAAGAGAAAGAAAGAAAGATTCTAAGCTAAGCTGAACTCAAGCCAATGGGTAAATCAGGAGCAGATTGGGATCTTGTTTTGTTGCTCACTTTGGAAATTGGCTGAAAGTTCTCTTTCCATTTACTAATATCAAGGAAATATCTACAGCCAGCACAAGGGTCTCATACAGTCATAATATTGAGAACCACCCCGGATTACTTCAGGGAGTTACTGTGGAGTGGTGAAACACCCAAAACTAGTGCAGTCTTAAGGAAGATAAGTAAGAAAACACCTGCCAACCGAACATATATTTGCAATCACCAAAACAGTGTCTCAAAACTCCTGAGTTCAAGCTGCGTAAACAGTGTTCATGCTGTAATACCACCGGCTTGATGTGCTTTGTTTTCTACCTTTTTGCCCGCAAACAGTAAAACTCTGCAACAACTAGTAGATCTTTTTCTGTGCCAGCCTTCTAGACATTACAGTCATAAATCCATTAACACAAGACAGGTCCAAATTGGGAGGGTAGCTACCATAATGGTCTACCAGCTGGTGCCGATAGCCAACTAGTTGGACTTTCATGATCAACATAATTTATTACAAAGGAACATGGAATTAATACAAGCAATTAAATCCACATGAATTAACATGACTTACTTAGGAGGATGTGCAAAATATATTCAGGTGCTATTCCTGTGGTTGTCTGTCAGAATTCAGTATGTATTTATAGCCACTATTTTAAAGTGTTACCCTTTTATTGGTTTAAATCACACTAGACTGTGCTTATTTGTAACATGGCAGCAGTGGAAAGGGATACTGAAGCAGATCACTGCAACACAGCTCTGTGGCACGGCTTTATAAATATTTACCTTATTCAAAAACAACACCCATTGGTCGGCTACTGATTCAGCAAACCGATTAGCCCTCCAGTCAACTAGCTGCAAACCAGTTGACTTCTTGTTGAAGCCCTAATACAGTAATGCAGGAGAAGAATCTCAGGGTCTGTAGCAATCCTAGCACAGTCACTGGTTTGGGGAATTAGTTTTGTTGTGTTTTTCTGGCTTGCGGTTTAATTTTCTTTTTTAATTTTGGATGTCCTTGTTGAAAAGCCGCAGATATACATATCCCATTAAAAATATGTTACACAGTATTTTTTTTCATGTTGCACCATAAACTATTACCATGTCAGCCATGGTTAATCGTTGCAAGACAACGTGCACCTCAAATTGTCATTGTCAGATGGAGTTTCAGAATATGTCTGTACAATTCCAGGCAACCATTTCCGGAACTTCCAACCACTTTTCCTACTTATCTCTTAATTTAGACGTCATAGATCATCTCCACGAAGCAGCAAGATGCAGTCTGTAGTGATTGAAGTATTGAAGCATTAAAGCATTTTGAGTACAGCTAAACCAAAGAGTTTTTTTTTTTTTTCTGTGCCAGCCTTCCAGACATCACAGTCATAAAACCATTAACACAAGACAGGTCCAAATTGGGAGGGTAGCTACCATAATGTCTACATGACCGGCAGCACAATTAAAAAAAGACACAACACCACTAACAACAACCCTGGGATACTGTAAAGATCACAGATAGGAAAAGAACACAGTTTGGAACCATACATCATTTCTGTGCCCCTTGCTCTTTAAACTATTCACCCGAAAGGGTCAGGAGGTGGGTTAATGGGTTTACAGGTCATGTCAGGAATAACACAACAAAGTGCAATGGGTGATATGGAGTCTGAGCTAGCAGTGACACCCCATGTTGAACAGCTAGCAGCTTAAGATTCAGTGACACCCCATGTTGAACAGTTAGCAGCTAGTTTAAGATTCAGTGGCACACCATGTTGTTGAACAGCCCCTGTTGCACTGTTTCCCAGATCACCACGGGCACACCGCTGCAGCCTACCACCACCTCATAACACATGTAACCTGATGTCCTTCCACACATTTGCCTTTTGGATAGATTTGTGGATCTCAAACATCATCCTTGTAAATCATGAATAAAACTGAGGATTTGGGACTTATTTATTCCAAACAGACTTTTGGTTTCTAAATCATCTTGTGTTAAATCTTAGAAATGATAAAAAAACACATCTTTCAGACAAAAAAATAACCACAAAGCAGTGGTCTTCATCCTTTCTCCCCGAAATAAGTTTATATACACGGCTACTGCAGTCAGGATTTATAGTGTCATCACACGAGCATTGCCCTGTGTACAGTACAGCATTTCTGTTTACGCAGCTGGCAATGTGTGCACAGGACACTATAAATACCGTTAAGGTCTCCACACACCGGACATGATGTGATTTGTCCTGCGATAAAATGGTACTTTCACTGCGACACTTCACACCAGTGGCGACAGGCACGCACAATGTGATAGACGACAATGTGATAGATTGTATCATCAGCTGGAAAAAAAATCACACGTATGATAGTCCTGTTATACAGCTCTTAAAAATGTAGAATACATAATAGCTTGTCATAATACTTATTTCAGTAAAGTGTCAGAGGGTTCTGGCATGTCCCTTTTGTGCAATAAATCATTAGAACCTTTTGCATGGTAGGTCTCGGTTGCAAGGATGTGCGGTTCTTTGATGGACCCAGATTTTGTGAAAATTTGGTTTCCATGCGCAGAGAACTGGTACACGAGTGAATCTAAGCTGCTGTAATAAAGCAAAATACCCTGTGCCTGCTTGGTTAATAATGTGCTTTACTGCTCTTGACCAAATTGTTTTTCAATTTGAGGAGGCTTGTGCTGTCAGAGATGCTCTCCTTTCTTTTAAGTTGTGTTGGATTTACTGCTGTGTTAAATATTAATGATGCAAACAAATAAAACACAATCAATATGTTCATTTGCAATTTTATTTGGTCAGTTCTGAGAGGGCATCAACAGTTTGGATTTTGTTGCGCTGTTTTGGGCGATCGAGTTGGCTTATGACATCCAGTTCACAAACTATTTTTATTAACATGGCGGCAGACACGTGTTGTCTTTGGAGAAAGGGGCACTCAGAACAGAAAATAGGAGGCACTTTTTTACACACAGAATTGTGAGGGTCTGGAACCAACTCCCCAGTAATGTTGTTGAAGCCGACACCCTGGGATCCTTCAAGAAGCTGCTTGGTGAGATTCTGGGATCAATAAGCTACTAACAACCAAACAAGCAAGATGGGCTGAATGGCCTCCTCTCGTTTGTAAACTTTATGTTCTTATAGCTGGGATCAAAAAAAGGACGGGAATTAATTCAGTTAAGCAGCTCACTTGCTCTTCATGGTTAACTTTAGCATAGTTTTTACAGCAAGGGTATTCTTAAACAGCTGCTTTAATACTATAACAAATGCATAATGCATTTCGTGATTTTATACAGAACTGTAAACCCACAAGATATATACAAAATGACAGACCAGACACAGCAAAAACAATAATAAAAAAGGCCGCCCGCATTAGCATTAAGGTGAACTACTGCACTGCTAATCATAAAATCGCCCATCAGAATCCACAGTAACAACTGACCTGCTCCCTTGCAATATTTATAGTTAAGGATAAACACGCTCATTAACATTTACACGTGAAATGTGGGTTTCCATGCGAAACTGGGCGTGGTTTTCCCATGTGTTTTGTCATTTACACGAGTAAATGAGATTTACCCCCCTATCCCTCTCTTTGGCCATTTTTTTTGGCCACAAACCTCATTTACACAAGTAATTCTCCCAAACGTGCATCGCCATTTCACATGTAAATTGACCCGCCTTGGAAACCCCATGATTGACAATATTGTAAACATATTGTTAAAACACAGCTATAATGTTCATTTAATTGAATCAATTTAAGAATTAGTTCAGTTTCTGTTTCCAACTAAACAAAGTATTTTAGACATTATGATATCAATTAAACTAAAGAATATAAATGTTTAGTTTATATAAAGGTTTTAATGAGCAAAATTAACTAACTTTATTATATCATAGAAATTAATGAAAACCTGGCAGCCGCGGTGAGCATTTCATTTAAATTAGAAAAGTTATCTACAGCATCAGTTCTTATCAGGCAGGTAGCGACTTTAATTGGGATGATGTTTGAGAGCCAAAAAATGACTTAATGCGGTGAATTTGGAAAAATGCTTACAGTGGAAGTTCCATATTAATTGAAACACTACGCTTGGCAAGAAAACAGGGTGTCTGGAAACCTGCTTGTGCAGGCACATTTTTAGAAACAGAGGTCAGGCTTAGTCCAAGAATGGCACAGTTAAATAAGGCTATTATATTTAACATTTTCATTACAGCTTAAATTTAAATGGAAATAACTGAACTGACCATTGTATACCTAGTACTTTCATACAAGAGCTTATGATAAACCCCTACAGTCTTTGTTCAATAAATTGTTAACACACACACACCTGTATATTAAAGTAAACTAATCTGAAAAGGTGAAATATGCTGCTCAGAGGAAATATATTGTAGACCCAGGTTAATATAATCACACAAAAAGTTGAAGTTATATATAAAACAGCATCTTTAATACACATATAGACTTGTATTGTATTATAGCAAGGATCCTGTGAATATATATAAAATAAAAAGAACATCATGCAATTCTGACAAAAGGTAAACGAATCATACACACCAACTATATCCAGTTCCTTGGAAATGGACTGCCAGATGTTCTCCCTCATAGATTGTAACAGTTACATTAAAAAATTAGAATTACATTTCAATAAATAGTAGCATTAAAAAAGTCTAAATAGACAGTGGCATCTCTCTAGATAAAACAAGGTGCTCTGTGCAGGAAATACAGTGCGCTGACTGGCTAGAGATGACGGCAGGAAGTTTAATACATATCCTACATACAGTGCCTTGCATAAGCATTCACCCCCCTTGGACTTTTCCACATTTTGTAGTGTTACAACCTGGAATTAAAATGGATTTAATTGGGATTTTTACCATTTGATTTACACAACACTTTGAAGGTGCAAAATATTTTTTATTGTGACACAAAAGTTAATTAAACAAAAAAAAAAATACATTTTTTTGGTTGCATAAGTATTCACCCCCCTGAGTCAATACTTGGTAGAAACACCTTTGGCAGCAATTAAGCAATTACAGCTGTGAGTCTTTTTGTGTAAGTCTCTACCAGCTTTCCACATCTGGATCCTGCATTTTTTGCCCATTCTTCTTGGCACAATTGCTCAAGATCTGTCAAGTTGGATGGGGAGCGTTAGTGAACAGCAATTTTCAAGTCTTGCCACAGATTCTCAATCGGATTGAGGTCTGGGCTTTGACTGGGCCATTCTAAGACATGCAGGTTCTTGTTTTTAAACCACTCCAGTGTAGCTTTGGCTGTGTGTTTAGGGTCATTGTCCTGCTGGAAGGTGAACCTCCACCCCAGTCCCAGGTCTCTTGCAGACTGAAACAGGTTTTGCTCTAGAATTTATTTGGCTTGTATTTGGCTCCATCCATCTTGCCCTCAATCCTGACCAGTTTCCCAGTCCCTGCCGATGAAAAGCATCCCCATAACATGATGCTGCCACCACCATGCTTCACCGTGGGGATGGTGTTCTCAGGGTAATGAGCAGTGTTGGCTTTGCGCCACACATAGCGTTTTGCGCTAAGGCCAAAAGGTTCAATTTTGGACTCATCAGACCAGAGAACCTTTTTCCACGTGTTTGCTGTGTCTCCCACATGCCTTTTGGCAAAATCCAAAACGGATTTAATATGGGTTTTTTTCAGCAATGGCTTTCTTCTCGCCACTCTTCCACAAAGCCCAGCTTTGTGGAGCGACCAGGTTATACTTGTCCCATCTCACCTGTGGATCTCTCCAGCTCCTTCAGAGTTACCATTGGCCTCTTGGTTGCTTCTCTAACTAATGCCCTCCTTACCTGGTCACTGAGTTTTGGTGGACGGCCTTCTCTAGGCAGAGTCGCGGTTGTGCCATATTCTTTCCATTTTTTAATAATGGATTTAACGGTGCTCTGGGGGATATTTTTTATAACCCAACCCCGATTGGTGTTTCTCCAGAACTTTATCCCGGACTTGTTTTGATAGCTCCTTGGTCTTCATGATGCTGTTTGTTTAGATATGCTCTCTATCAAACTGGGGCCTTCCAGAACCAGGTGTATTTAATCTGAGATCAAGTGACACTACTTGCACACAGGTGGACTCCATTCAACTAATTATGTGACTTCTGAAGGCAATTGGTTACACCAGAGCTTATTTAGGGGTGTCACAGCAAAGGGGGTGAATACTTATGCAATCAAGACTTTTCAGTTCTTTATTTGTAAATAATTTTGAAAAATATGTAGATTTTTTTCACTTCAACATTATGGACTATTTCGTGTAGATCAGTGAAAAAAAATCGTAATTAAATCCATTTTAATTCCAGGTTGTAACACTACAAAATGTGGAAAAGTCCAAGGGGGGTGAATACTTATGCAAGGCACTGTAGTTCTCTGCCCTTCTAATATATCTCTGGTGTTACTAAAGGGGACTTTCATCCTATTTATATTTGTGTTGCTAAGGGTTTAAGCAGATTCGATTTGTTCAGATTCTGTAGTCTTTAAAGCTAACCGCTGATTAATTCAATGCACCCAATATGCTCCAGTGTTAGGAGGACCATATGCAGCCTATTACATCCCTTCAGTAAGAGAATAACAGCAGGAGAGTTAGACAGAGCATATAGTGCTGTTCCTGTAGAGATTTAGTGGGCAGCCAGATACAGTACTGTGCAAAAGTTTTAGGCAGGTGTGAAAAAAATGCTGTAAAGTAAGAATGCTTTCAAAAATAGACATGTTAATAAATTATATTTATCAATTAACTAAATGCAAAGTGAGTGAACAGAAGAAAAATCTAAATCAAATCCATATTTGGTGTGACCACCCTTTGCCTTCAAAACAGCATCAATTCTTCTAGGTACACTTGCACACAGTTTTTGAAGGAACTCGGCAGGTAGGTTGGCCCAAACATCTTGGAGAACTAACCACAGTTCTTCTGTGGATTTAGGCAGCCTCAGTTGCTTCTCTCTCTTCTTGTAATCCCAGACAGACTCGATGATGTTGAGATCAGGGTTCTGTGGGGGCCATACCATCACTTCCAGGACTCCTTGTTCTTCTTTACGCTGAAGATAGTTCTTAATGACTTTCGCTGTATGTTTGGGGTCGTTGTCATAGCTGCAGAATAAATTTGGGGCCAATCAGATGCCTCCCTGATGGTATTGCATGATGGATAAGTATCTGCCTGTACTTCTCAGCATTGAGGAGACCATTAATTCTGACCAAATCCCCAACTCCATTTGCAGAAATGCAGCCCCAAACTTGCAAGGAACCTCCACCATGCTTCACTGTTGCCTGCAGACACTCATTTGTGTACCGCTCTCCAGCCCTTCAGCGAACAAACTGCCTTCTGCTACAGCCAAATATTACAAATTTTGACTCATCAGTCCAGAGCACCTGCTGCCATTTTTCTGCACCCCAGTTCAAGTAAGCATGATGTGTCTTTCATCTGCTGCAGTAAGTTTCCTTGGCCGACCACTGCGTCTACGGTCGTCAACGTTGCCCGTTTCTTTGTGCTTCTTCAAAAGAGCTTGGACAGCACATCTGGAAACCCGTCTGCCTTGAAATTTCTGCCTGGGAGAGACCTTGCTGATGCAGTATAACTACCTTGTGTCTTGTTGCTGTGCTCAGTCTTGCCATGGTGTATGACTTTTGACAGTAAACTGTCTTCAGCAACCTCACCTTGTTAGCTGAGTTTGGCTGTTCCTCACCCAGTTTTATTCCTCCTACACAGCTGTTTCTGTTTCAGTTAATGATTGTGTTTCAACCTACATATTGAATTGATGATCATTAGCACCTGTTTGGTATAATTGTTTAATCATACACCTGACTATATGCCTACAAAATCCCTGACTTTGTGCAAGTGTACCTAGAAGAATTGATGCTGTTTTGAAGGCAAAGGGTGGTCACACCAAATATGGATTTGATTTAGATTTTTCTTCTGTTCACTCACTTTGCATTTTGTTAATTGATAAATATAATCTATTAACATGTCTATTTTTGAAAGCATTCTTACTTTACAGCATTTTTTCACACCTGCCTAAAACTTTTGCACAGTACTATACATTTCTCAACTAGCAACCATTTCAAAATATAAAATTATTTTGACAGAATTATTTTCCAAATGGAATGTCCAATTTTGTTCGGCTTTCCTCTGCATTTTGACAGTCCTGTAATTTCTGGGATATTTTACACTTCTATTTTAGGATATTTTTTAAGGTATAGTACAAGTCAGTGGTGCGCAAACTCCTCCTCTCCTCTAACACACATTAAAACTTAATTTTATATTTGAACAGGTGTTTTATTCCCCTGATTTAATGTTAATCAGGTTTTTTTCCTAGATTTAACCACAAAAAGTCCAGATTTAGCTAAACACAATGTTAACAAACACATTCTTCAAAGTTTTGAAATGTGTACTTTTAGATATAGGGCTCTATGTACCAATATTACTTATGTGTTCATAAATACTGCGAATTCGTAGCCTCCTTCCTTTATAGAATTTTTGCCTCTGATGTACTAAACAGCTCTTTTTCGAGAGCAACTACGGGTACCGTAATATCTCCGCAAGTATACGAACAGCATAAATTACTGCTCATTATACAGGCACGGTCGGATTCGCAATGCCAAAAGTCAAGATTAGAACTTCCTTCTGGCAAAGATAAATGAGTGGTATAGTGAACTGAAAGAAATAGAAGGCAAATATAATAGGATCGTGGCTTCTGCAGACTCTGACCTTGATGCAACTATGGCACCGGCCAAAAAGAAAAGGAAAACAAATTTCTACAAAGATGAAATTGACCTGTTAGTTAGCGAAATGGGAAAAAGGCAAGAAATTATTTAACACTTCACAGGGCCAAAAAACATTAAGAACCAAAACATGGAATGAAATAACTAACAAAATAAATTCACCCAGACCAGTGCCGGTGCTAGGATTTACTGTGAAGTAAATAACCCCCAAAAAGAAAAAAAAAAAATGTGGAGCACTGCTGCAGCACAACCTCAAGAAAACCTTTTGAAAATAAATACACCAGCAGCAAAATCTCTCGGTCAAAAACAAAACATTAATATATCAATTATGTAGCAAGATTAATCAATTTGATTAATATTAAAACATTAATATCTTCAAATGAGTCACATAACCTATTAAATCATAGGCATCAATTGGATTTTTAAATTGATTATTATTTATTTCTTAGCAGCCACCCTTACCCAGGGCGACTTAGTCGTAAACAAAAAATACATTTCAAGAATCATTAATGTTAGCAAGTACAAAAGTTAGTATGAAAATGTTTATATATATATATAAAACAAACAAACAAAAAAAAAAAACACACACGTGCTTCTCAAAACCTAGCCTGCAGTACAAATGCATTTGTTACAACTCATAAGCAAAAACATAATTCTATGAAAACAATTAACAAATTAATATCCCTGTGATAGGATGACAGAGGTTGAGACTCAGAGACAGTGTGAAAAGTTCAAAAATAAAGCTCTTTAATATACAAAAATACAAAATAAACCGGCACAAGGGCCAAACAAAAAGGTTTCAAACGGAAATAGACAATAAGCACAAAACACAAAAATACAGCTTCCAGGCTGGGCATTGCCTTCACCGGTTTGCAAAAAATGAACAAAACCAGCACACAGAGAAAAACCACTCTTGCATCTTCTCCTTCTGGAACTCTCCCCCCTACTGGGAGGCGGAGGCCTCCTTTTATGCCAAGTGGCCGAGTGATTAATTGAATAATTGTTTGATTGCTCCCACCTGACGCAATCAACCTGAGCAGGGAGGAGAATTTAACTCCATCCCTGCCAGTATTTCCAAGGGCAGAGCCCTGCCACAATCCCAAAAGCATGTTAATTTAAGAATATTGCAGATTTATATTTTATAGTTGTATATTTTAGTTGTGTAAAGGAAAAAAGTACAGTACAGATAGTAGGCTACGCAAGTAAATACTTTTCTGTGTATGCACTACATAATTGCTGAGAAGAAAAGATTTGTTTGTGTTTAAATAAATAACTCTGCAATGATTTGTTTCCGTGCTTTCCTTCAGTAAAGCAAATTAACATATAAAAGAAACCAAAACAAAATGTATTTATTGCCATTGTTATTTAATATAGACTACATACACATAACAAAATCGCACCTACTCTGGTTCTTTGCCCCTTTAAAAACACTGACCCAGACACAGAAATTGATTTAAAAAAAAATAAATAAATAAAAAACCCACTGACACGCTATTTTTAATAAAGACAACAAAAATAAAACACAAAAAAAACACCTAGCTCCTTTTTGGAGCACTTACTAAACAGGCAGGTCCCCGACTCACTCGCAGTTTACCTGCCAAACAAAATAAACACTTTACAAAGCTAAACACAGTACTTACAATGTGACTGCTCAGCCACAGAGTACTCCTTTCCATGTCCTTCTACTCAGCAGTCCTGAGCAGAGTGACTGCTCTCTTTAAATACCCTGCACCTGGCTCTAATTTACAATAATAGCCAGGTGCAGGTGATAATTAACAATAAAACAATTAACAAAAACAATTAAACTAAACCAAAATGTGCCTACGCACATGTTTTCTGCAGGGAGGAATTAACCCCCTCCCTGCTGTCTTACAATATATATATATATTTTTTTTTTGGGGGGGGGGGGTTTCTTTTATATTTTAAGGTGCTTTATTTTAAAGTAGCTAAAAGCCCAGAATGTTTAAACAGGAAGTTTCACATACGAACAGCTTGTTGAATCTGCGCCAGTGAGAGGCATGCGTAAAATAACAGGCACAAAACAAAGTCGTAAATCAGGAAAAAATGATAAGGGTAAGCGCGAAACTTTGATATTATAATGAGATTCGTAGATTTGCATACGAAAGAAGTTTCAAACTAACGATTGTAACTAAACTACCACAGCAGGGATGAAACTGTGTTACAGGAGTGAAAATGACTTTAGTACATCGCGGGCAGGTCACAAAAACCTACAAAAAGTCAAGATACGAAAGAAAAATCAATGATACGTAGAGCCCATAATGTATACATTTTGAAAACGTGTATCACAAATTCAACATTTAAAATCAGTCTATACATCTTTTTTTTTTTTTTTTTACACATGGTGTGTCAACATTTAGCTAACATTTCTAACAAATCAACTTAAATCTTTTTTTTACACTTGGCAATTCAACATCTAACAGATAAATCTGTAAAAACATTATAATTCAAAGCAATTAAATCTGAAAAAATAAATCTGGGTTTTCACAAAATAAATAATTTTGCCAGCTAAATCTGAAGCTAAATGCAAAAGAGACCCTGCCCATTCAAGCGTTTGACTTGGCATTGTATGCTGCAGAGCTGCCTTTACACTCCGAGAGCCGATCTCTCCGCTTCCCCACCACCTCTGCATACAGTGCCAAAAAAATACACATTTTAAAACTTTTAAGAATGTGTTTGTTAACATCTATGTATTTTGCTAAATCTAGCCTTTTTTTGGTTACATCTAGGAAAAAATATGCAAAAAAAACCACCTGTAAAGTATGAGTGCTTTTTTTTACATGGAAACCGGCTCTGTTCACTGCAATTTCACTGACACTCACAACTTCAAACATAATTTCTCCGACCTAGAGTGATCGTCAATGGCTCATTTGAAAGGTAAGAACTTGGACTAATTAGCTTCATTTATTTATTTATTTAAAATGTTCTATGCTTTATATATATATATATATATATATATATATATATATATATATATATATATATATTTTTTACAGAACTGCCCCTTTAGTCAGAGTCACGCTCCCCTTATTGACTGTACATGCCCCCAGAGGGGGACGCGCCCCACACTTTGCACACCACTGGTATAAGTAATACAAATTATTAGGGGTTTTAATCGATTAATGATGAATTGATTAATCACACTTGTGTGCTTTGATTGATTAAAACATAATTGATGGATTAATCATGTCTACCTGAGGGTGGTATCAAAAAACGGCGCACAAAAAACAAATCTTGAAAAAAGGAGAAGGACGCTTCTAAAGACCTTTGGGCAACTGGAAGTTATACCCAATATTTCATAATATCTCAGAATGAAGAAAAAAAGACTGCAACTTGCAACATTTGCTCATCGGTGCTTTCCTTTCACAGCAGTACTACACGTTTATTGTATCATCTTAGTCGCAAGTAAGTTGATTTTTCTTTTTATTACTTGTATTTGAAATTGTCTTTCAATACAATTTCATATCACTAGGTGTGATTAATTGATCGTAGCTTGGATGACTAATCGATCAATACAAAATTTCAAAATTAAAGCTCTTACAAAGAATATCGCGGTACACCGATAACAACCCTTTGTGGTTTCATTTATTTCTTCCTCACAAGGAGACTGTGTGGTCCAGTGGTTAAAGAAAAGGGCTTGTAACCAGGAGGTCCCCGGTTCAAATCCCACCTCAACCACTGACTCATTGTGTGACCCTGAGCAAGTCACTTAACCTCCTTTCTCTCTTTCGGTGAGACGTAATTGTAAGTGACTCTGCAGCTGATGCATAGTTCACACACCCTAGTCTCTATAAGTCGCCTTGGATAAAGGCGTCTGCTAAATAAACAAATAATAATAAATAATAAATAACGTAATTTGATTCTGTAAAATTCCAACACTCATCCAGTCAAAGATAACAAAAGAAATTGTGTGTGACTCACATCTGCACCGGGGTCCCCAGGCTCCCCATCATCTCCCTTTGGTCCTGGGTATCCTTTGGTGCCCTGCGGGAACACAACACACACGCAGTGTGAACACCTTTCTCTGACTCCATTTCTTTAATAGGACAGCGATAGGTTGCTAGAGTTCTGTAATTGTAGTCTGCTCTGAGATGCACCAGTTAGCACAGCCATGTTTATATAGCAACCATCTTCTTTGGTATACCAATTCATGCAATGCAAATGACAATGGTTATCTTGCTTGAATATCAATATAGTAATTCAAGCACAATGACTTACATTAGTGCCTGGATCGCCTCTTGCACCTGGGTAACCCTGAAAAGAAAGAAGGATTTACTAGCTGTATTTCCTGTTTGCTATTGTGATAAGAAAAAGGAAGTAGCTTAAAATTAAAACTGAAAATAAAAATGTAATAAACTTTACTTGGAAGCCAGGGAATCCTTCAGTTCCGTTTCCTGGAGCCCCGTCTTCCCCTGGCAAGATAAAGAACCTATGTTTTACTGCTGAATTCTGCTGCCTCTGTGGTATTGCATCTACTGTATTGTATTGGGTTGCAGAGCAGTGTAAAGAACAGCAATTTCACACATTTCCTCCCAGTCCTGGTATGGTAAAGTCATTCTCTAATTGCTCTAAAATGGGGGACTGTACAAAGTTGTGACAAAGTGGACACAGAAAAAGAAGTCCTCTCACACAAAAAATACAACACTCCGATTGGGTAAGGATGACAAAATATTTTTTATAAAGGGCTTTGTCAACACTGTACTGTATCTCCCACCTAGGGAGCCCCCACCCCCCAGCCCACCCATCCATTCCCTCTGCTTGGAGGCTCCAGTCAAGATTCACCTGCTGCTCCAGCCCAAACCCAAACCCAAACCCATGGTCATTCCAATGGAAGAAGAACTGAAGGAAGCCAACACTCACCCTCTCGCCCATCAGACCAGGATCTCCAGGTGCCCCTTTTGTTCCTCTTGGCCCTTTGACCCCCTAAAATAAAGCAAACCCCACATAGAGGGTGGGTGGTATCAATAAAGGAGGGCAGGAGGCAGCACCATGAAGCAGGGCAGCAACGGTTGCCTATTTTAAGTTGCCTATTGTCAAAGGAAAAGGCTCCTGAGTCTATAACTAATACTATGGTGATTGTATCACTGCTTTCACTTCTCTCCAGGCTGTTTCACATTGTAGTGTTGAGGTATGTGCTGTAGTGTTGATGTATGTTCTCTAGTGTTGATGTATGTTCTGTAGTGTTGAGGTATGTGCTGTAGTGTTGATGTATGTTTTGTAGTGTTGATATATGTTCTGTAGTGTTGATGTATGTTCTGTAGTGTTGATGTATGTTCTGTAGTGTTGATGTATGTTCTGCAGTGTTGAGGTATGTTCTGCAGTGTTGATGTATGTACAGATATACACAGGCGCAGTGACAATATGATGCACTGTGATGAACCCCACCTCCGTTCCAGGAGGTCCTTCATCTCCCTTGTAGCCTTTTGGTCCTGGCGGTCCTGCTTCACCCTAAAGAAGAAAAAAACATTAAAACAAGAGAAATATATAATATATGAGAAATATATATGAGCCTATTCTCAAAACTTGTTTTTAATATCTGTTTTGATTATATAAATCATATCTGCTATTCATGAAACTGCTGCTTTCATTACGAGCAGTCAACTCATTTATGTTTCATGTATGTTCTATACATATTACTGAGAAAATTGTGTAGTGAATGGTGTAGTCAAAACTCTCATTGAATTTGTTTTTCTGTATTTCAAGGTGTAGTGAATTATATTGAAAAATGCCTTTATTGTGGAATTATTAGGTTTCTTTCAGTAATGTTTCTTTCAGTAATGTTGTGAATTAGACAAATAATCTCAAACGAGAAACAGGTGAATAAACTCCTTCATTTTACCAAAGTGAATGATGTCTTTAATGCAAGCGATAACTAAGCTAAGATATATAAAACTATGGAGAGGGGAGAGAGAATGGGGAGAGAGAATGGGGAGAGAGAATGGGGGAGAGAGAGAGAGAGATTCTTTGTTTCCTCATGCGCCCCATGATAGGTTACAAAGTTAGTTGTTGGTATATGCACTCCTTCAGGCAGTGAAAACATTGAAACAACCTTTGGGCTCTCCAGTGGGAGCCGAGAAACTGACTGAGATAAAGAGGGGCTGAGATCAAACGCTCTGCAGGGATCAGCTGACATCTCCCACTGAGGCAGGGCACACGCACAGCTATTTACATTTTTGTTCAGTAAAAGACCAAACAAAAGAGTGATTTGTCTTCAGTGTGTAGTTGATACAGGAGCAACAGGTCCAGCAGCTCTAACAAGTGCCCAATGTGATTGATTAGAGGGGGCAGTGCACACTGAGCCTCACTATTAAGCACAGTAAAGAGGCCTGAGTATGACCTAATCAGTGTGTGCCTTACTACTGAAGGTACAGTTATTTTCTGATCTATTACACAGTAATAGTTTCATACTCTGACAAGGAAAATTAAATTAATAGCTAGTTGAGGCACCTTTAGCTATAATAACCTCTTACTAAACAATCAGGATATTTGTCAATGAGCTATTGGCATGATTCTTTAGTGATTTTTGACCATTCTTCAACACACAGTTGTTCCAGTTCATTCAAATTCCAAGGACTTCTCTTGTGCACAGCCTTCTTTAACTCATACCAAAGATTCTCAATCGGATTTAGATCAGGCCTTTGACTAGGCCATTCCAGAAGCTTGATTTTATTCTTCTTTAACCATTCTGAAGTAGCTTTTGATCGTTGTTGTGCTGGAATGTCCATTTGCTCTTTAAACCAAGTTTTGAGGGTTTTAGATGACTGGCCAATATCTTTGGTATGCTATGGAATCCATTTTACCATGTATTGGAACTACATTTCCTGTAGAGAGGAAAAATATTAGAGGAAAAACAGCCCCATAGAGGGATATTACCACCTCCATGCTTGACAGTAGGTATAGTGTTCTTTTCTTTGTACGCCTCACCAGTCTTTCTCCAAATCTAACGACTATCAGTGTGACCAAACAGCGACCATTGAGACCTTCACCATGCAATACTTGACCTATGGTTGAAATGGAAACCCCAGTCCCACTTGCAGCCAATTCACATTGAATATCTTTGGCAGTCAATCTCGGATTGTTAGTAACCTTTCTCACAATTCTTCTACTTGTTCTTGGTGAAAGAACCTTCTTTCTTCTAGACCAAGGGAGCGTTGTGACAGTACCATGAGCCTTGTACTTCTTGCTAATAGAAACAATAGTTCAAATTGGGATACTCAAATGCTTGGAAATCTTCTTGTATCCTTCTCCAGCTTATAACAACAAATCATTTTCTGCCTAAAGTCTTCAGATAGCGTTTTACTTTTTCCCATATTGACTTATTGGTAATGACAGTATCATCCTATGCCTAACCCTTTTAGACTCTCTAAGAATGTTCAACTACAATCCAGCATTTTCTAGGCTTTTCTAGAATTAGTTTCTGCATTATCATATTGAAATTTCTAGCACCTTGTAGACAATACTATCATAGCATTTTTGGAGTTTTGCAAAAGAATTGCTGAAATAAAATATCTATTTCTTGTAACTTTTTTTCCTCATCCACAAAAGCAAAACTTTTGTTACAAAAATTTTTCCTATAATTTGTTGTTTTCAGAAAATTCTAGAAATTATAAATTTCCATTGGGGTATGTAAACTTTTACTACAACTGTATATATATATATATATATATATATATATATATATATATATATATATATATATACAGTACTGTGCAAATAGTTTTTCTTCAGGACACGTGTGAAAAATGCTGTACAGTAAGAATGCTTTCAAAATAGACATGTTAATAGATTATATTTATCAATTAACTAAATGCAAAGTGAGTGAACAGAAGAAAAATCTAAATCAAATCCATATTTGGTGTGATCACCTTTGCCTTCAAAACAGCATCAAGCATCAATTCTTCTAGGTACACTTGCACACAGTTTTTGAAGGAACTCGGCAGGTAGGTTGGCCCAAACATCTTGGAGAACTAACCACAGTTCTTCTGTGGATTTAGGCAGCCTCAGTTGCTTCTCTCTCTTCATGTAATCCCAGACAGACTCGATGATGTTGAGATCAGGGCTCTGTGGGGGCCATACCATCACTTCCAGGACTCCTTGTTCTTCTTTACGCTGAAGATAGTTCTTAATGACTTTCGCTGTATGTTTGGGGTCGTTGTCATGCTGCAGAATAAATTTGGGGCCAATCAGATGCCTCCTGATGGTATTGCATGATGGATAAGTATCTGCCTGCACTTCTCAGCATTGAGGAGACCATTAATTCTGACCAAATCCCAACTCCATTTGCAGAAATGCAGCCCCAAACTTGCAAGGAACCTTCACCATGCTTCACTGTTGCCTGCAGACACTCATTCGTGTACAGCTCTCAGCCCTTCGGCGAACAAACTGCCTTCTGCTACAGACAAATATTTCAAATTTTGACTCATCAGTCCAGAGCACCTGCTGCCATTTTTCTGCACCCCAGTTCCTGTGTTTCGTGCATAGTTGAGTCGCTTGGCCTTGTTTCCATGTCGGGGTATGGCTTTTTGGCATAAGTCTTCCATGAAGGCCACTTCTGACCAGACTTCTCCGGACAGTAGATGGGTGTACCAGGGTCCCACTGTTTTCTGCCAGTTCTGAGCTGATGGCACTGCTGGACATCTTCCGATTGCGAAGGAAGTAAGCATGATGTGTCTTTCATCTGCTGCAGTAAGTTTCTTGGCCGACCACTGCGTCTACGGTCCTCAACGTTGCCCGTTTCTTTGTGCTTCTTCAAAGAGCTTGGACAGCACATCTGGAAACCCTGTCTGCCTTGAAATTTCTGCCTGGGAGAGACCTTGCTGATGCAGTATAACTACCTTGTGTCTTGTTGCTGTGCTCAGTCTTGCCATGGTGTATGACTTTTGACAGTAAACTGTCTTCAGCAACCTCACCTTGTTAGCTGAGTTTGGCTGTTCCTCACCCAGTTTTATTCCTCCTACACAGCTGTTTCTGTTTCAGTTAATGATTGTGTTTCAACCTACATATTGAATTGATGATCATTAGCACCTGTTTGGTATAATTGTTTAATCATACACCTGACTATATGCCTACAAAATCCCTGACTTTGTGCAAGTGTACCTAGAAGAATTGATGCTGTTTTGATGGCAAAGGGTGGTCACACCAAATATGGATTTGATTTAGATTTTTCTTCTGTTCACTCACTTTGCATTTAGTTAATTGATAAATATAATCTATTAACATGTCTATTTTTGAAAGCATTCGTACTTTACAGCATTTTTTCACACCTGCCTAAAACTTTTGCACAGTACTGTATATATATATATATATATATATTGTCATAAAGTGAGTCTAAGTAACCCCAGTTGTTGTGGGTTGTATTTTCAAACTATAGTATTTTCTTCAAAACACAAGTCCAGAATGGTAGCTTGGCGTGTCTTTACAGTGAAAACAAAAATAAACAAACAAAAACCTAACCCGGTTCTGGGTATTTAACTAAATCCCAAGTCTGGTCAACCCGTACTAACTATCAGGGACAGGCTAACCCTATTTACACTCTTCAAAACCCTGTTACACTTGTAACTCACAGTCTTTTTAGTCTTGTTCTCTGGACAACCTTCCTCATTGCCTGTCTCCTACTACTTCTTCCCCTGACCTCTGAACACACCTTCTTTTTATAAACCAAACAATCATTCAATTTAGAAATTTACCAAAACAATCAAGCACTGAAAAGTCCTTCACCAAGATGGACTCCTTATAGACAGGAAGCTTTACCAAGATGGAGTATATGTCCCTAACCCCAGGGTCCTAATAGGTACACTGTATTCGTTTTTTTTTATCCAACTTTAAGTTTCTAATAGCTAATATTTTCATATTAAATACTGTATGTCTTGAGTTTCTTACATATGCAGTGCACTCCGTTTATAACAATTACTGATAAGAATCAAATCATTCCTATACTAACCAATGTAAAATATTCCGCTTGTAAGAATCAAGCAATCCGCTTATAAGAATCATTTCGGGTCAAACTGACTGCATGTAATACGGTACTGTATCAAGTGCAATGACGTGTACAGCCAATAAAGCTGTTTTTGAATTTTAATTTGATCACATCTCTCATGTACGCAGCATACATCTCTCATGACTCTGCAGCTGATGCATAGTTCACACACCCTAGTCTCTGTGAGTCGCCTTGGATAAAGGCGTCTGCTAAATAAGCAAATAATAATAATAATAATATATACAGTATAATCCCTGGTCTACAGCGACTCCCAGTAGAAAATTAAAAGTTCATGCAGTTTACGTGTGAGCTGACATGGCAGATATTTTTTTTGTTCTGTGTTAGTGAAAATGTGTTTTAATACTGAGTACAGCAGTGTTATTGTGTGATTTGCATGTAGAGGGACGCGGATTGCGTAGTGGTACGGTGGGGGGGGGGGATTGCGGAGCTTTGCATCTCCACTTAGTGAAAAACTGTGAGACAAAAAGCAAGCCACAGATGCTTAAATACATTGATAGTCCTGACAATAAAATACTGTACTGTAATATCATTTAAATTCAAAAGCTATTACACGTGACACCGCATGGCATTTAAATAGGCACCGTCACGAGACGATCGCTTCTCAAGTATACTGTAGTGAGATAGAATTCTGCAGCCTTGAGTAAACAATTAAAAGTCTTTAAAGTTGAAGCTGACACCCCTAACGAGATTGAGATCCAATAACAGAATTTGCCACATTATCTAACCTTTAAAGGAGTGCTGAGGTTCTGTCTTTCCTACTCTTATTAACATGAGCAACATTATTACTGACCCTCCTTTTTAATGAAGGTCTTTCGGTTGGTTGTTTTGTTTTTGTATACACAAATAAAGAAGGACCAATTAATGGTGCTAGGTGGCAATATGGGGCAAATGTAAGTTAATACATTTTAAAGACTTGTTACTACAGATATGAAAGAGATGCTTGTGTTAATAAGATGTAAGAAAATGGATTTTAAAACCTTGATAAATACTCATTTATAGGGGTGACAGTGGTAATGTTGCTAGTGCAAGAATTATATAAGACTCTTCCACAAACAGCTGTGGCCTCTGTTTCATTTGTCCCTGGTGTTCTGAATCACATAAAAAGGAAACTGCTTTTGAGTGAAGTGTGCCTTATAAGGGAGCAATTAGGAATGCCAAAATATTCTCTTTCTGTGAATAAAGAAACAACTGTTCCTACTGTAGTTTCTATAAGGAATCGAATGTCCCAGGCCGGCAGACTTTCACTCTATTGAGCAGTTTCTACGGTTACTGTTTCTGCAGTCAATTAGCCAGTGATGTCATCTAGTTATAAATGACCCCAGTCTGAAGTCTCTTAAGATGGCCTTGAACACAAAACTGTAAGCGTCTAATCAACCAAGGCTTTAAAATGAATTTTCTACGTCCTATTAACTGGCAACATTGTTGCATTAATGCAAAGACCGGGTTCCTGTCATTGTTACCTTAAAGAAACCACATATCAATGGCTCAAGACACATGACTGGCTAAAAAAGGGGTGTCTGGATCTTTCCATGTTTATTTTATTTTGATTGCACTCAACTAATAATATTCATGATCTCACCCCAACCCAAAGCCCAACCCCAACCACCCTCAAGCTGTTTGTTTCTCAGTTTTGTAACATGGAGTTTTCTCCTGTCAAGTAAACAATATGGCATTTAGTAGACGTATATACACTACCAGAGGTAAACTTTATAAGATATAATTATTATGTATATAGTGTCCTGTAGATTTTCACATTAGTTTGTTCACTGAAGACTGGACACTGTGTATACTGTAGTGTCTTGGATCTTTGCACGTTACTTTACGGTACAACCCAGAGAAGCTTGTCTTACCGGATCTCCATTCAGTCCAATGGACCCTTCTCGTCCAGGTTCCCCTTGAGGTCCTGGCTCGCCCTAACAAATAAAAACATGATCAATGTCAGCAATCAGAGGGCAGGAATGAGCAAAGCAATACTGTTTTCCAGTGGAACAGGGGTCGATATTTTAGGCGCACATGTTACAGAAAGCTTAATGGATGGTAAGAACAGCTATGATATGTTGCTATGCTACAGCTTTAGCATTTCTTGGTCATCCTGAGCATTTACAGACAGGCAAATGCTTTAAGTGTACACCAATGCCTATAAAACTTTAACACAACCCAATGCTCAAGTTTATATAATCGAATTTGATTTTATCTAACTTAATAACTGCTTTTAAAACCAAATCACATCAACAACAAACAAGTCGTCCACACAATAATCAGGACTGAGTAGCAGACAGAGAGTCTGTAGGGTTACAAACCAGAGGTAAGTACTTTCTGCATTCTGACAGATACACTACGAGCACTACAAGATCTGTGCATGTGGGCAGATAGCTCAACTCAGTTACGAATCCAGTTGGGAGAAAAGAAAATCCACAGAGAAGTTACACACAGTGATCTTGGGAGAAGAAAGCTTTTAAAACCAGATGTATTCTTAACGTGTTTGATAGTAAGAATATTTAAAATATTTAAGTATTTCCTTCACCTAAGAAAAGATCCTCTATATACATTTACTGTTCAAATGTAGCTGTTTTCACATCTAGACTGATCTTGCCTTCAATCCCCCTGGCTAAGCATGGCCAGACCCTGCTCCACTCACATACAGTGACACTGTCAGACCATGTGGTTCACAAGCAGTCACTGTTACACCAGGAGTGACCAAGAAACAATGCGGCCTGTGGTACCACTGTTTACAGTGTTTACAAAGTGCTACTCTGGTCTTGTTTCATTCTTTACTAACTGTGCTATTCTGCCAATCTTTATTACTTTAGTATCCATGCTATCCTCTCCTTCTTTACCTCTGTAGCAGCGGTGCTATCCTGTTCTTATTTATCTCTGTAGTAGTGGTGCTATCCTGTTCTTATTTATCTCTGTAGTAGTGGTGCTATCCTGTTCTTATTTAACTCTGTAGTAGTGGTGCTATCCTGTTCTTATTTAACTCTGTAGTAGCGGTGCTACCCTGTCCTTCTTCACCTCTAGTAGCAGTGCTACAGTATTCTGTTCTAGCCTGCCATTGGCTCCTGTTTTAGTTTCATTTTTACTCACCAAGTCTCCTCGAGGTCCTCTTGCTCCTGGTGTTCCCGGTGCTCCTCTTTCTCCTAGATTTCCCTGATCAGTAACAAACATCCTCAGTTAATATCACAGGCATTAGCAATGCATTGTGTTCTTTTCTGACTCTAGTCTACAGCTATGGTCAAAAGTTTTGCATCACCCTATAGATTTAACACATTGTACTTCATAAAGTTGAATGATACCTGCTGAATAATGTTACGTTAACACATTGAATTACATACAGCTTTGTAATCTTCAATATACTTAATGAAAAACTAACATTTTGAAATCTAACACGAAATACTGTACTACTGTTATGGCTTCCGGTAGAGTTTTGCAATATCATTTTGTAATTTCTTTGGTTACATAATGTTAAATAAAAGATCAAAATTATGAACATATTATTTTTTTCTTTTTTTTATGTCTCAATCTTAAAATTCTAGGTGATGCAAAACCTTTGGCCATAGCTGTAGAACTGTTATTAGGCTGTGTTTTGTTCATAAAACCAATCTTTAACTGCCCGACTTTGTGAATTGAGCCCTAATGACCTAGGACATAATGCTATTGCTTTGGATGTTACTACTTACCTGGTAATCTGGTCTGTGTGTTTTTTTTTATCTTTTACAGTAGTAAATGTAATATGCCTGTCATGCCAACAAAGTTTCAAAAATCATAATTCAATTCAAAGAGAATACTTGAAAGATAATTACCTTTTCACCTCTGGGTCCATCAGGGCCTGGCTCACCCTACACAATGAATAAATCAATCAATGAGATCATAAAAAAGACACACAGACTGTGACAGAGACAGAATGATTCTTGGTGATAAATCTCCCACCTGACCTGTGAGGACACAGTGTAAAGGGAACAGAGTGTCCTGGACTGGATGGACTGACAATTCATTCCTAGGGTTAGGTGGACATCTAGAAAGGGGTCACAGCTGCGGTACATTAAGTCATCGCTCCAGAGGGAAAGCGATATGGCAACCGCGGATTGGAGGAGAAACAGCTGCAGTCATTAACCAAGGGGGCGTGACTGAAGGTACAAATAGGGGACATGGCTAGGTGATCTGTTCCTTTGTTTATATATGCTGTATGTGGAAATATCTTCCAAATCAAACTTACCTCATCACCTCTTTCTCCTTTGTCTCCATTCACTCCTCTCACCCCTGGCTCCCCCTGCAAATCAGAAAGACAGAACAGTTCAGGTCTGCAGCTGACAGTGTTCCTGGCAGAGGATAAGCACACTCCCTTCCTACCTGTGTCTATTACCTCATTTCCATGCACCACTCAACTGGGTTGAAAACCCTGCTGTCATAATCCTGCATTTCCATGTTCATTTGGCTGCCAGTCTGAGCTGCCCCTGAATTTTTTCGATTCCTTTCCAAAAACGGGCCAAAGCGGGATGGGTAAAAGTACGTCACAACACTGACCGATCACGTGGCAGGTGGGCATAATCATTTAATCCACATAAGGGGTAAGCAGGTTTCTTTGTGCGTTTTCTTTAGCACAAAAAGCTCTAAAGAATTGTTAGGCTTGTCAGAAGCAAAGCAATGGTGTCCATCCTTTAAGTTTTGTAAATACATGAATATGACCTTAGCCGCAAGGCTTGCTGGGAAAGAACTGCCAACATCTGTCAAAAGTTCTCATTGCATGGTGTAACGGGCGGGGGAGATCTGTGCTGACTATCTGGTGCATGCGTGGTACTGCAGGAAGGGGGCAGCAGCCCCGTAGATCCGCCTGCGTAAGCAGCACCTTTAATTTGTAGTTTTATTACTGTGTTTTATTTTCCTTTTTCATTTCGCCTTCTGTTTTCATTATTATTTTGAGCACATGTGAGTGGGCCAGCTTTTAACTGTTTACCAGAATTGGTATTTCTGTGGTCCTGTTTACCGTTGTCAGTATTAAGGCCATGGACAACAATGCCCTCTGGGAGCTAAAATAAATATCCAAAATAATAAAACTGGGCACCAGTAAGGTGTTTTCAAATAAAACTTCTGTCTCCCATGTGTGTCAGTGAATTGCCCACCACCCTTCCACACGTGGTGTCAGGGTAGGATCCACTGCCCAACCAAAGCAGTGCAATAGCAGAGGGAGGCAGAATGGACCCGCAGCAATTCGCCGCTATGATGAACCTCCTGCGCCAAACCCTAATGGAGGTAGTGCAGGAGGGTGGCCGACCTGCAGGACCAGACCCAGGATTACTACGGCCGACGAAAATGACGGCAGAGGGTCGACCTGAAGCCTATCTTGAGATCTTCGAGGCTGTGGCGATCTCTGCCTGGTGGGCCCAGGCACAGTGGGCTAGCTACCTCCTGCCCCAGCTGACGGGGGAGGTGCCGGCGGCGGCGAGGACCCTGGATCTGGCAGCAATGATGGAGTACCCCACGCTGAAAGCTGCCATCCTCAACCGCGTGGGTGCGACTCCGGAGGGCTACCGTCGCAAATTCTGGGAGGAGAGCTTTTCTGCGGAGGAACACCCCAGAGCCAATGTGCACCGCTTGCAGAATTACGCCCGGGGATGGTTGAACCTGGGAGCCACCACCACTGCCAGGCTGGTGGAGGTAATCGTAGTCGAGCGGTTCCTGCAGTGCTTGGCTCGGGCCGCTGCTGGAGCGTCTAGGCATGGCTCATTTTATGACGACACTGGATTTAACGAAGAGGTACTGGCAGATACCCCTGAACCCGGAATCCAGAGAGAGGACGGCGTTTTCGACTCCCTGCGGGTTGTACCAATTTAGGACCATACCCTTTGGGTTGCACAGAGCACCAGCCACTTTCCAGCAGATGATGGATCAAATTTTGCAGCCCCATCAGCAGTACGCCGTGGCTTACATAGATGATGTGGTTTTCCACAGCAAGGACTGGCCGAGTCATCTGTGTAACGTAGCAGTGGTGCTGCAATCCTTGCGGGAGGCTGGGCTCACTGCTAACCCAAAGAAATGTGCCATTGGGAAGAGTGAATCGGAGTATTTGGGGTATCGAGTAAGAAGCAGCCAGATCAGACTGCTGATTGCTAAGGTGAAAGCCTTGGCTGACTGGCCAGTCCCTATGACCAAAACCCAGGTGCGCTCTTTCTTGGGATTAGTGGGCTATTATACGAAGTTCATCCCGAAGCCGCAGGCCGCTGCTCCCTTGACAGACCTCACCCGGAAGGTTGCCCCAAATACGGTTCAGTGGACGGAGCCGTGCCAGAGAGCCTTTCTCGCTTTGAAGCGAAGGCTGTGTAGCAAGCCAGTGCTATGCAGTCATGATTTTAGTAGGAGGGTCACCCTGCAGATGGATGTGTCAGAGACAGGTCTCGGGGCAGTGTTGTCTCAGGAGGTGTGGGGAAGCGAGCACCCGGTCCTGTATATCAGTAGGAAGCTCCTTCCCTGTGAGAAAAACTATAGTACCATCGAGAAGGAGTATCTTGCAGTAAAATGGGCAGTAGAGTCACTCCGGTACTACCTCCTGGGGCGACATTTCACCCTGGTTACAGATCATGCCCCCTTACCATGGCTTCACCGGATGAAGGATAACAATGCCAGAATCACGCATTAGTACTTGGCCCTGCAGCCCTATGCCTTCAGGGTAGTCCACAGAGCAAAGAAACTGCATCAAAACACAGATGTTGTCTCTTGGGAAGGCATGGGGAGTGTAGGATTTTCGAATGGACCGGTGGTGCCATTCTGAGGGGGAGGATATGTAACGGGGTGGGGGGATCGGAGTTGACTATCTGGCACATGCGTGGTACTGCAGGAAGGGGCAGCAGCCTCGTAGATCCGCCTGTCATTCATGGCAGT
>CM060257.1:23525472-23731183 GCA_030684275.1 Acipenser oxyrinchus oxyrinchus | reverse complement strand
TTAAGACATTTTATTTTCTGTAGATGACCCTTTAGGGAAACCCTTTATTAATTATCTAAATGTTAGTGGACACTGTTAAAACAGATAATCAGGCAATATTCTGACAGCTCATTGCTCTAACAGTTCCTAGCTCCCACGTTAGGGGTTCATTTTTTAAAGGTAACTCAGAAATTCCAATCCATTTGTGTTTGTGGTGATGAAGTCAGAGTGGGGGTGAGGTCTGGTGATCAAGGAGTTTCTAATACACTGACAATATGGCGTCTCAAACACTTTATGAGACATGAGCTGGTATTCTTACCGACTGTTGTCCTTAGACATGTTTGCATTTACAAGTTCTCAGGGTTTCCTGGAACAATCATGTCTAAACTACAGTAACTGCAAGGCTGGACAGCTGGTGCCCAAACACACAGCCAATCCAGGCAGTGTACAGCACCGCCTTAGCCTCTCTGACTGGATACCAGAGGAACAGAGACCTCACTGGAGACCAAGCTCCAGACATTCTGCTGCCCCGGTCACTCCCAGGCCAGCTCCCTCTCACTACAGTTCAGTACAAGACTTGGAGTGTGTGGCAATGTGCTCCGCCCCTGTGTGCGTTTCTATGTGTATGTTGCGTGTGCTGTGTTAATGTTGGTGTATAGGCATTGGTACATGGGATATAAACGGGTCTGTGTTTCACGTGTGTTTAAAAATGTATAATTGTATTTAAGCACGAGGATTGCACATCACTTCACGTGCATTTAAAGTATTTAATATGTGAGCACGAGGTTGCACATAATTAATTCACGTGCTGGGATTCAAGTGAATAATTAATTAGTAATTGAATCCCAGCACAACAGTATATATAGATGCACGTTTGACTCACTCGGGGTGGTGTGTTCGGTGAGTGGAGAACGGGAGAGAGAAAAGGAGAAATAAAGATAACAATTGCTATTGCGTGCTGGTAGGACCAGCACGATACTTGTTTGTTTATTTAAACTCACCCTGTTTGTGTGTCTGTCTGTCCACCGTTGGTTAATGTTAGTCCGTTTTGTTTATCTGATTTATTTTGGCATAAAGTGCCGTGTCCTGTCTTCTGTTTGTTTAAACCTTTTATTTATAATAAACCGCGCAACACCACTTTCATCATTTCACCTCATCTGTCCTGTCTCTGTGTATTCATTTCCTGGATCTGACGGCACCACTCAGCCAGCCGTGTGACAGAGTGGCATTTAGCACATTAATTATACTGACAGACCATGGATCACACTGAATAATAAACTGATCTAGAGATCCTTGTGTTGGACTCTCTTATTTGTTATTAAGGTCCAAGCAATGTTAGAATAACCTTCCAGGCAGACAGGTAGCCTGTCCAATTGAGTACCTATTCGATACACTTGATGCTGTACGGGCAGCAGTGTGGAGTAGTGGTTAGGGCTCTGGACTCCTGACCGAAGGGTCGTGGGTTCAATCCCAGGTGGGGGACACTGCTGCTGTACCCTTGAGCAAGGTACTTTACCTAGATTGCTCCAGTAAAAACCCAACTGTATAAATGGGTAATTGTATGTAAAAATAA
Source organism: Acipenser oxyrinchus oxyrinchus (assembly GCA_030684275.1). NCBI lineage: Eukaryota > Metazoa > Chordata > Actinopteri > Acipenseriformes > Acipenseridae > Acipenser > Acipenser oxyrinchus. The sequence goes on along the minus strand of CM060257.1, from coordinate 23,729,631 downwards.
TGTGATATCTTGTAACAATTGTAAGTCGCCCTGTATAAGGGCGTCTGCTAATAAATAAATAATAATAATAAGCAGCCACACACAGACATATGTGCACACTTTCAGAGCACTGCAGACAACCTACTTTAATAATATAGTCTTGAAAAGCAGAGCTACATTCCCTACAATACCACCTGGTTAGTGTCTCAAGAATCAGATTTCCAAGCCTTGGAAAGCCTTCTTCTCTTACCTTGCTGCCGAGATTTCCGCTGTTTCCTGGCCTTCCTCTTTCTCCATCACGCCCTTTCTCACCCTAGTTGGAGATGAGAAGAAGAGTGAGTGTGGTGTCTGTATTTCACATCCAGACACAGCTTTCTCTCTGCACACAGCAGTCACTGTACTGTACTAAGTGTCAGGAATTCAAAGAGTTGACTGTACATATGCAGTATATGTAAGTGTTATCACTGAGAATGCATCCTGATATTAGACTCTGGTAAAAATATGTTCATTGTAGCAGTTCAATTGGACCTATTAGTCTTGGTCTGTAAAGCAGCTCATATCTAATAACGTTGACATCTTTATGCAGTGGAACAGTGGGATGTCGGTATAGACATTTCAGGCTACATTCTCAAAACGTTTACTCCAATTCACTGGTAGCACAAGAAATATATGTGTTGTCTTAAATGCTGTCTTCTTTGTTTTAAAATGTGCCACTGACAATTTGGATAAAAGACTTGAGAATCCGGTCCTTTGAGGTTAAACTGGGTTGGTTTCTAAGATGTCATTACAAAACACCTGTACACAGAAAAAGCAATCTTCCTGCCCATGAAAAGCATCTCTCTGATATCAACTTGAGTTATAATACACATTGATAGGACACTCTCTGGTGTGTACGGGATTACAATACATGTCCTGTCTTTCTCTGTATTATGAACTTATTTTCTGTGTGTTAGATCTCAGGGTTATCACCGCTCCATGCTTCAAGTGCCAACCTTGTAATTGAAGGCGACGTAACAAGCACAATCTTACCCTTCCTCCTTTGATACCATAGGGCCCGGGGTCTCCCTTGGGTCCTGAGCCTCCCGACAAACCCTGAAGGTCAACGAGAGGAGAATGGTTTTAATTTGAAACAGAAACTGACCTACACAACCACTCCTCATGTTCAATTATGATAGAAGTTATCCAAGTGATCCAACAGCAATTCTTTTTGAAGTAAAATGAAAATGGATGTGAAATGACCTAATTGGTTTATGAACTTGATTACAAACAGGTGTCCTAAAAACTGGGGTTACCATGGTGATTGAGTTCAGATAAGATTGGATAGGAAAGCTGCCTTACTCCATTGCCAGTGAATTTGTAGTTTACTCCTGTGCAACTGAGAATATGCACAGCATGGGCTACATGTGACGAAGAATAAATACACTACTTCCCTATCTAAACAGACATCAAAGTCGGGGTGTACTCTCAACTGTACTTTTACACTTCCAAGGACTAGGTGAGCAAAGTCAGGTACAACACAATGCAATGGTTTTCTTGCAGCTTTTTCAAATACAATGTACTATATAAGTTATGTGATTGGCTGCTTCATAATACCCAATACCTGTGCTTGTGACCGGATACCAGGAAGCAGCAATTTATAATTAATCCATTCTGTGATGAACAAGAGGAAGGGGGGGTGGGGCAGGAGCTTTATCAAAAAACAGCTGTTTTTCTACATTCAAGTAGAGTCTATCGCAGCAAAGTCAATACACCCACTCACATCAAGTCCTGGGGATCCTTTGCAGCCAGGAAGTCCAGGAAATCCAGCTTCACCCTGTTGACAAATAAACCTGTTAGACCTCAGAATAACAATGTCTTCATCTATTCATTGAAATTACTGAATGTACCGTACCATTAAAATTATTCATACAGTTCAATTGTTTATAGATCTATATATATATATATATTACAATTCGGTTCTACTAGATAAGGGTGTTAGGTGGTGAAAGAAGTTCATTGACTAGCCTGGACTATGGGCTTTTTAAAATGTGCCTCTGCTAACTTGCAGGGCAGCTGGCTCTTTGAGCCGATCTGGTGAAAATATCTCTAGTTTATTTTTAAGAAGGTGGTCCTGGGCAAAACCTTTTTTCTTTTCTTCCAAGCTCAGTTGTTTCCTCTTTACTTCCTACTTCCTCTTTAATATAGAAGAAAAAATCAAGGAGAAAACAAACCTTTTTACCATCGATTCCATCAATTCCATGCTGTCCCTTCTCACCCTGTAAAAATGAGAGCAGGGGGTTACCCACACTGCTTAATCTGTAAATATAAAGACATGTATAGTCAAAGATGACATGCTGAATTCAGGCAGACTTAGAAGACTACTGCGCTACTGACCTTGTAGCCTTTGTTGCCTCTCTCCCCCTGGAAGGAAATACAGACAATGTGTTCAGTTAATGCAATTCCTAAAAACATAGACATCACAATTCTCCCGACAAGTACCCGTATATGCCCAAAGTTTTAGGTGATAACTAGACTTTTCTAATTTTCTTTGTTAGGTCAAGGCCTAAATTCTAAAACATGGAGCGATATTTTGTGTGATTGAATGACAATTATCAGTGATGTTTTGCTTCAATTCAAACAATGCAAATCTGTCCAGTTTTGTAGAAATCCATATTGGGAGATCTGAAAATAGTCTGGTGTAGTCTGACTCAAGTAAGCATTGCTTGTATTTCATGTGTGTGTTTATTTTCCATGACTAATAGTTTCAAATATTTGCATTCCAATATGTATAGAAAACTTACCTTTTCGCCTCTTCCCCCTTTGTCACCCTGTGATAAAAAATAGAAAAGTTGGTATTGTTAAAATCTTCATAATCTTCTCACTTCTTCCATCAGTCAGAGCAGAGCTGTGTTTCTATCTTTCTTTCAAGATACCAGACTACTGAACAAATATATCTACCTGTATGTGATCTTGTGTTTAATAAGCAGATGAAATCATCGAGCAAGAAAGTACTTAGGAGCAGAACAACTGGTTGTAAGATCTTTAGTTGTTTAAATTCAGTTTTGTTACATTTAGTTTTTAAATGTATTCCATTTTGTTAAAGTGTAACACATTTTGCAGTGGAGCAAAACACTTAAAAATCTCCCTGCCATTTTAAAATCTAAGTATTATGCCACAGAGGTCTGCAGATCAATGTGTTGTATCTGCTTTATAATGCCTCTAAAAGGCACATACCTTCATGCCTTGGTAACCAATAGGTCCAATGTCACCCAGTCTTCCCTGTTAAGACAGAAAGAAAACCATTTTATATATGGACTTATACAGTATGTTTATCAATATATTTAAATGTATAGAAAATATTATGGACAGAAGATAAATCAAAGCTTTCAAAGACAATCATATGTCATCTGTCTGTCCGATAATGCTGTAAATGTTATGCAGTGACATAAGAATATAGTGGATGCAAACAGAAACAGTAAAAAATGTGTTTTGCTAAATAGTAGAATTGAAGGTATCTCACTGTCAGCTTGAATTTGTGAATTTTATTTTCCACGACCATGACATCATGGTACAGCAAGCTGCATGTTGATTGGATTTCTTTTCACATTTGATTTTCAAAATGGTGCTTATTTCACTACTGCATTTAACAGATCTCTGCTTTTTAGATTTGGTGGACAGAGTGCAAACTGGTAAGCTACAAACAGCTTACTGTAATTCTAGATATAGCGCAAATGCAATAGATTAGAAGACTGAACTTGCCTCATAGTACTATATATTGTTTCATACACATATTGTCCAATATATACCCTTCGGTCATGATTTTCTGTTTTTTTGAAATTTTAAAACAGTTTGTTTTAAAGTTTGAGAAGTTGCCCTGCCAAAACTTTGAAAAAACATACGTGCATTATAAAATAGATACAGAGATAGGAAATTTAATATGGAACAATTGTGCACACAGTGACTGAAGGAGACATATAGGTTTGCGAATGAGCACTTACGGGGTCTCCTGCTTCACCCTTCCCCCCAGGCAGGCCTGGTCTTCCTGATTCACCCTGTTCAGGGAAGAAAGTTCTTAGCATCAGTGTATCTGAGTCGGTCACCAAACCACTACCAAACATGTTTCTGTGCTCATGGAATCCCGAGTACAGCAGTATCACAATACGAGATGGCAGTTTATTTTACATTCTTGAGGGAAACTGAATTCATGCAATTCTCTTCAGTTGTCACTTAGGCATAACCAGATGTTTGGGAGGATGTCATGTTAATATTTGGAGGTCTTGGTACTCACCCCAAATCCTGATGCTCCAGCTTCTCCTGCTGGACCTCTTGGTGGCTGAAAATATAATGATATCCAGTGAGTGCTCCACTATGATACAGTAAATTCAAAGACAAACATTTCTACTAGAAGTCCTTTTCAATGTCTACAAAAATCTTTTTCTGGTCGAAATGTATGTCATTGAATGTATTAAGTTTCTTTCAGTATTTCTAATTTCTAAGTTTTGCATAAATGACCAGACTGTGACAGAGTATACTGGCCATACAGTAACTTCAGGACTTTAGGACCCTGGGACACCTGAGGGTACTGTGGGAAGAATTCTGACTTCAACGTCATCTTGATTGAGGGCAAGCCGCTAGTCTGGCAGAGATAGTTTGGTAAATAATTTCAGGTAGGGTTGTTAGCACTGCTAATCGTCTTAGCTTGTCCTCAACAAGCTGATTAAAGCAGATTTATAAAACAGAGCCCTCTATAAGATTTATAAAACAGAGCCTGCAGAGAACACCAGGGAAATGCAAGCTGCAGGGAAAATACTGGTGTGAAAATCAGGCTCTTGAGAGTAGAGTTACTTGTGGGGGTAAATGGAACCAGCCTTGCCCCTCTGTTTAGAGTAAGATGGCACTATATCACACAGACCTTTAACAATTAAACATGCTTGGGCTCACTGTAAATTAAAGAGCAGGTGCTTCAAGTTACCCTTATACTCCCCTTATCTTGTTTGTATATGTTAAAGCGCTTTGAGCTGCTCTGTGCCTTTATAGAAGTAAAAGCCAGTGCCATATTGCCAGAAATACAAAAAAAAAACGTGAATCCTCCTATCTTTTTACTGGATGGGACTGGCTTTTGGCCGATCTATACTTGTTTATATGTCTGTGGCAGGCACATGTGAGAGTAATTCAATGATCTGTGGGGGCGGTCTTTATCTCATCCCATACAGAAAAATAATATATTGCAGTATATGTCAAAGCAATACAAATATATTTAAAATACATGGTAATACATTGCCATCTCTTTCCTAAATACATGCTGTATAGTGCAATTTATTTTTTCATATATTCAGAAAACATTCAAAATATATTGCAGTACATTCCTACAAGAATACAAGATATATTTTATAGATGGCAGAATTCTAAAATATATTTTGGATTTCATCAAAATATATTGCAATACATTCTAAAAAACAAAGACTACTTTGCATGCCGTGGTGTGCCCACACTGTTTCTGTAACATACACATTTTCTTTTTGCGACGATCTTTTAATATTTTAGTATATGTTTTGAAATATATTTATTGTATATATTTTTTTCCGTTTGGAATCTTAGAGTAACTGTATTGAGCTGGGATGGCTCCAGAGTGACCTATGAAACCAACACGCTAATAAATCCTACATTATAACCTATTAAACAATCTGGCTTGATTCAGAAATACTAAAAGAAAAGTAAGACGTTTAATGACAAAAATGTCTCAAAAATCACGATGGAACCTCACAGGACTCCTAGGTCCCAGTCTGCAGTACTGTATAAATATATGTAAAAAAAAAGATATACTCAATAAAGGCGTTTATTCTTCAAAGGGTTAATTGAGCTAAATAACCCAGATGGTCGCCTGATAAAAGGCTACTGTTTCTGTCTGTCTGCAGCTTCTTCTTGTCCTGACAGAAACACTGGCTAGTAAAGGCAGCTTCCCATCCCCACAGTCCCACCACAACAACTACAGAAGAAGAGTTATATTGAGGAGTCCTACCTGGCAGTCAAAGGAACAGCACTGCAAAGGAAAAAAAGAATCATTTGCAATAACTCAATGGAAAATAGCTTCAAATAAGAAAATATAAATTCAAGCAATGACAAAAAAATAACCATACCACTTGCTCTGATTCTTTGACCTAAAATAAAAGGAAAAACAGAAAGTTAGCATTTGTAATCAGCAAAAGTTTCATTTTGTCAGCCTTTCAAACTCAGGTATGTTCCAGTTCTTCCAAAATGAGCTGCCTTCTGGCATCAGCTAAACCACATGCCAGAACTCATGAATAAGCTGGTCATCATGTCCTAGAATCTCATACTAAATCAACTTGTTTGAGTTACATAAAAACTGAAAATAGACAAACAGTTCTTAAATTAGGGGTTTTAATGTTCCTGGTTTCTTTTAATTGAATAAAGCAGGTGAGTGACTGTGACAGGCTAGCTGCAGGGATGACGTCAGGCCAGAAAGAATCACACACACAGGCAGTAGTGATGAGTGAAACTGAGCTGCAATGGCTGCGCTTAGTACGTTTATTAAACAAAATAAAAGGTTTAAACAGAAAACAGGACACAGCATTTGAGGCCAAAATAAATAGAACAAAACGGATTAACACTAAACAAACTGGATGAACAAACAAACAAACATGGTGAGTACAAATTCTTATAACAATTATTATTTTAGTTTACTTTAGTTTACTTTACTTTACTTTCTCTCCACACCCGTTCTCCACTCACCGAACACACAACCCCGAGTGAGTAAAACGTGCATCTATATATACAATTGTGCTGGGATCCAATTACCAATTAATTATTCACTTGAATCCCAGCACGTGAACTAATCTGTGAAAACCCAGTGCTCACATATTAAATACTTTAAATGCACATGAAGTGAAGTGCAATCCCTGTGCCTAAATACAATTATACATTTTAAACACTCATGCTCATTACCCACATTATATCCCGTGTACCAACTACAATACATCAACATTAACACACGCAACATACAACATAAAACTCAAAAATACACACAGGGGCGGGGCACATTGCCACAGTGATGGATTAATCCCAGATTTTATGGAATCATATAGTGTTTATGGGAAAAGCAAGTCTTAAATTAAAAATACATCCAGTACTTACTGTTTATCTTACCCATTTACCAGAAATAAGGTGCTTATATTTTAAGGTTTATATATGCCAAGCTTGTAAACTTTAGCTTTGACACATCAGGAGGTGTTGCAGCTCACAATGGTTTGATCTTGGCGTTTTAAACTGTCCAGATTTCCAAAGTGTTGCTTTTTATAAAACCACACCTATTAATATGAACAGTTGAAACTGAGAAGAGCGTTTTCGTATGAAGTAAACAAATGCACCCGCTAGAGGTACTTTCAAACACAAATGAGAATAATGGAAAACTGGGAAACGAGATTCCTACTGCATGGAATGCTTCAAATCTGTTTGAGATTGCTCTATAGTGCCAGTCAAACCCCTGCATCCCTGTCGACAGCTTTATGCATCCCACAAGTTTAGAAAGAACTCAGAAAGAAAACAAAAAGTAAACTGAAAGAGCGGAGTTATAAGAATATAAGAATTTCAGAGAGAAGAGAAAACTCACGATGACGTCGATAATATTGCGGATGGTCTCATCTTTCTGTTGCTGGATATTCCCAGTCGCAGTGAAATTCTGCCTGTAGCTGTTGTCAGTTGCAATTACATTCAGCCTGGTTTCCTAGATGTATAAAACAATGTTATGAGATGATAGTCCCTATACATCATCACTCACAACTTCCTCTTTATTTGCTGTAGATTTGCCAGACTTTCACTTCAACATGGTTATAACCCATTTTTGACAGCACAGCATTATAGTTCACTTCCACAGTTACAGGTTTTCGGATTTATTTTGTATGAACATTCAGGTTGGGTCCTATTATTACACAGGAAGGAAGTCAACTAAAGTATTAGGGCAGGAAAAATGTGCTTCAACTAAATAAAAAATAAAACATCATCACCATCAAAGGGGGAAAGTGAATGCCTCCAATTTAAATATCAAAATTAAACTACTGTATAGGAGGCAGGGCTCAATGGAAAGGTATTAATAAGGGCAGGAGCTGTTACTGAGTCTGAAAGATCATTCTGAAGCAGGTTTTGATACCTCTGCTGGATTTTCAAATATTGCATTGATTCCCTGATAGCTGCAGTACATACCAAGTGACTGGGAGAGATGGCGACGGCGAAGACCTTGATACCATGGTGTTTGGCTTCATTGGCAGCATCTTCCAGTCCTCCACAGGGCTCTTTGTAACCCTCCAGAGGGTACCCGTCAGTCACCACGATCATGTACTTGTTCTCCCGGCGATGGGAACCACTGCAACAGGAGGAAGACTGGCATATTACTGTCCTGGCTGTGCTTCACTGTGCAGAGCTGAGCTTCACTGGCCTGTGCTGTGCTTTACTGTGCTGAGCTGAGCTGAGCTGTACCATATTGTGCTGAACTGTTCTGTGCTTTACTGGTCTGTACTGTGCTGTACTTTGCAGAGCTGTGCTGTGCTTTACTGGTCTTTACTGTGCTGTGCTTTACTGGTCTGTACTGTGCTGTATTTGCTGAGCTGAGCTGAGCTGTGCTGTGCTGTGCTGTGCTGTGCTGTGCTGTACTGAGCCATGCTGTTTTGTAGAACTGGTGCTGGCTTCCTAAAAAAACACCTTCCCATGTGCTGTCAAGCATCAAAAGGAGAATTCTTAATTCAGTTAACAGTCAGAACAGTGGAAGGATATTTTCAATAGTCTTACAGCGAGAGATAAAATTATTTCTGCTCCCCTTTAAATGATTACAGAACCCCCTGCAGTGTTTACATATGGTTTTGTATTTGCAGAATTCTGTTTTGTATGTATCAGAGCAATATATTTTACAACACAATCCAACACAATAAATCAGCTGGAGACTAAAACCGAAAACATTTATCAACTTTCACTCTCTTCACCAGCAAGAGCAGCTTTGTTTAAGCAGCACAGTGTATCCAGACCCTGCTCCCCTAACCATGTCAGTTATACTTCAACCAGGGTATTAGGCTCCTTCCAGAACCATGGTGGTTATTCTTTAAAGTGGATGTTTATAGATGTCGAAATTTAACAAAACAGAGCTTACCTTTTGTTTTGTTTAACATATATGTTTGCTTAATATATATATACATACAGTCGCAGACAAAAATATTTGGGCAGATAAAAAAAATGAGAAAACACACAAAGAAAGTGAGTTCTATAATTTCAAATTTTTCTGTTGAAAGATATAAATTAGAGATTCAGCTTTATAATAAAACAACAAATGATTACATAACATGCATAAAATGACAAATAACATACAAAAACTAATTTCATACTTTGACAAAATTATTTGGACACCTTTATATTAGTATTTTTGTGCCCACCCTTTGCATCCTTTATAGCTTACAGTCTTTTTTTGTATTTTGGAACCAGTTCCTGGCATCTTTCCTGAGATATTTTTGCCCATTCTTTAACACATACAGCTTTGAGTTTTATAACTGACTTTGGTTTCCTTTTTGCAACAGCAGCCTTCAAATCAATCCACAACATCTTGATGGGATTCAAGTCTGGGGACTGAGATGGCCAATCCATAACTGTAATCTTTTTTTCAGAAATTCCTCTGTAGACTTTGCAGAATGCTTAAGGTCATTATCCTGCTGGAATACAAACTTCCATCCAATAAGCCTTCTAGTACTGGGTAACAAATGAGACTGCAAAATGTCTTGATATTCTACAATACAAAGGTCGTCAGTGCCTGAGGAAGAAAAACAAGCCCATTCCATCAAATAACCTCTACCATGTTTAACACTGGGCATGATGAACTTTTCTTTAAATTCTTCTCCTCTCTTCCTTCAAACATATTGTTGTTTTCTTGGTGAAAAAAGTTCAGTTTTGGAATTGTCTGACCATAAAATTTGGTTGAAGAAATCATCAGGCTTCTTCAAGTATTCAGTGGAAAACTCCAATCGTTTTCTTTTGTGTATTGTTTTTAACAAAGGTTTTCGCCCATGGACATTCATCTTGTTAAAGTATTGTTTAATTTTTCGCTTGCAAATTTCTTTTTTATTGTTTATTTTATTTATTTATTAAATTTAGTAGTCACCAATTCATTTTACCCCGCTTTTTTTCCCAATTTGACATATCCAACTGAATTTTAAGCTCAGCTTACTGCTACCACCCCTGCACTGACTTGGGAGTGGCGAAGACAAACACACACTGCCCTCCAAAGTGTGTGCCATTAGCCAACCGCTTTTTTCACTCTGCAGGCCCACCATGCAGCCAACCTGGAGCTACAGGGTCGGAGGACAACGCAGCTCTGGGCAGCTTACAGGCAAGCCCGCAGGCGCCCGGCCAGTCTACAGGGGTCGCCGGAGCGTGGTGAGCCAAGGACACCCTGGCCGACCTAAGCCCCACCCCCGGCAGCAGCCAATTGTGCCCCCTGGGAGCTCCCGTCCATGGTCGGCAGTGGAATAGCCTGGACTCGTACCGGCGACCCAAGGCTATAGGGTTCATCCTGCGCTCCACGTGGAGCGCCTTTACCGGATGCACCACTCAGGAGCCCCTCGCTTGTGAATTTCTTGACCATCTTCTCTCAATCATTGTGTCAAATCTTTTGCAGTAATCCAAGGATTTTGGTGGGCTGCTCGAACAAATCTTCTTCCAGATTTTGCAGAAATCTTTCTTGGTCTTCAACACCTGGAGCTAGTTGCAATAGTTCCTGTTCTCCTGTGTTTGTCAATAATAGCCCACTCAGTGCTTTTCGGTAAACTGGGTCTTTGTGCTATTTTTCTGGTAGTTTCTCTTTTTTCATTTAGCTGTATCATTGCCATTTTTAGACTGTTGCTGTACTATTTAGTTCTAACAATTTTTGTTGCTTTTTTAATCACAATTTTCCAATTTACTTTTCAGCACTTGATGATTATGTATAGGCTTGCTACTTTTCGATTGTAATCGGTAAAGCTCGTTAAACGTCGAATTCCCCAAAAATATTCGACTGAAATAAATTTATATAGGATAAATGTCGGTAAAACCACTCGCCAATTTTTTTTTTTTTTTTTTTACCAAAAATAATAATTTAAGAAATCATCTTGTCTGTGTAGTTTTTATACTTGCTGTCTGTCCCATCTCCTTTCTGCTCTGAATGGCTAGGGGTCGCTGTCAGTCAAATCAGTGGTTTCTTAATAGGCTAGTGTAGTTTCACCATCAGTCATTTCATCCTGTCCTAACAGATCTCGTTGGCTGAAGCAGCGCTAGAATGCTCTCATTTGTTTAAATGACAATGTCAATGTCAATCATCAGACCGACTGTGCACTTTCATTTGCCAGCTATAGCCTGTCATTCAAAGTGCCTACTTTGAAATTAGCGGGTTAAGGTGTAAGGTGTAAGTAAGCATTTGCTATTATAGGTATATACGGTGACAGTTACTAGTCTGATTTGAAAATAGGGCGCAAGAGGAAAACACTTGATATTGTGCACAATACCCTGATCGACAGCAGAAGTCTGGACGAAGCGGGCCAGTCTGCCTTGCCTCCAGTGAGTCCAGCTTTGTTTAAGGAGAGGGGCGGAGCTCGGAATAAGTGCAAGTTAGTTCTGTTCAACTGTCTAATGTTTTGTTCTGTCTGTGCATATTGTTTTTACTTGTAAATGTATGCTATAAAAGTCTGTGTAATACACTTTATATGTTGCATTTTCGACAGTTTATTTGAGACATTTTTTTAAATTTGTGTAGGATCTACAGTACTGTGCAAAAGTTTTAGGCAGGTGTGAAAAAAATGCTGTAAAGTAAGAATGCTTTCAAAAATAGACATGTTAATAGATTATATTTATCAATTAACTAAATGCAAAGTGAGTGAACAGAAGAAAAATCTACATCAAATCCATATTTGGTGTGACCACCCTTTGCCTTCAAAACAGCATCAAGCATCAATTCTTCTAGGTACACTTGCACACAGTTTTTGAAGGAACTCGGCAGGTAGGTTGGCCCAAACATCTTGGAGAACTAACCACAGTTCTTCTGTGGATTTAGGCAGCCTCAGTTGCTTCTCTCTCTTCATGTAATCCCAGACAGACTCGATGATGTTGAGATCAGGCTCTGTGGGGCCATACCATTACCTCCAGGACTCCTTGTTCTTCTTTACGCTGAAGATAGTTCTTAATGACTTTCGCTGTATGTTTGGGGTCGTTGTCATGCTGCAGAATAAATTTGGGGCCAATCAGATACCTCCCTGATGGTATTGCATGATGGATAAGTATCTGCCTGTACTTCTCAGCATTGAGGAGACCATTAATTCTGACCAAATCCCCAACTCCATTTGCAGAAATGCAGCCCCAAACTTGCAAGGAACCTCCACCATGCTTCACTGTTGCCTGCAGACACTCATTCGTGTACCGCTCTCCAGCCCTTCGCTTAACAAACTGCCTTCTGCTACAGCCAAATATTTCAAATTTTGACTCATCAGTCCAGAGCACCTGCTGTCATTTTTCTGCACCCCAGTTCCTGTGTTTTCGTGCATAGTTGAGTCGCTTGGCCTTGTTTCCATGTCGGAGGTATGGCTTTTTGGCCGCAAGTCTTCCATGAAGGCCACTTCTGACCAGATTTCTCTGAACAGTAGATGGGTGTACCAGGGTCCCACTGTTTTCTGCCAGTTCTGAGCTGATGGCACTGCTGGACATCTTCCGATTGCGAAGGGAAGTAAGCATGATGTGTCTTTCATCTGCTGCAGTAAGTTTCCTTGGCCGACCACTGCGTCTACGGTCCTCAACATTGCCCGTTTCTTTGTGCTTCTTCAAAAGAGCTTGGACAGCACATCTCGAAACCCCTGTCTGCCTTGAAATTTCTGCCTGGGAGAGACCTTGCTGATGCAGTATAGCTACCTTGTGTCTTGTTGCTGTGCTCAGTCTTGCCATGGTGTATGACTTTTGACAGTAAACTGTCTTCAGCAACCTCACCTTGTTAGCTGAGTTTGGCTGTTCCTCACCCAGTTTTATTCCTCCTACACAGCTGTTTCTGTTTCAGTTAATGATTGTGTTTCAACCTACATATTGAATTGATGATCATTAGCACCTGTTTGGTATAATTGTTTAATCATACACCTGACTATATGCCTACAAAATCCTGACTTTGTGCAAGTGTACATCGAAGAATTGATGCTGTTTTGAAGGCAAAGGGTGGTCACACCAAATATGGATTTGATTTAGATTTTTCTTCTGTTCACTCACTTTGCATTTAGTTAATTGATAAATATTATCTATTAACATGTCTATTTTTGAAAGCATTCTTACTTTACAGCATTTTTTCACACCTGCCTAAAACTTTTGCACAGTACTGTATATCTAGGTATAGCTTTGCTGTGACCAAATGTTATTTCAATTAGAATGTTGGTAAAAATGGTTTTGTTGCATGTCGAATATGATAAAGACGTTTCTCAATGGCATAAAAAGTCTGCTTTTTTTTTAAGCATAAAGGTCGATTTCACCCATGCTCTGCTTCAATTGAAAAATAAAGATGGGACTTTACTGTAGAAAAGCTTGACAGATCGATCAATCAGCTGTTTGCACAACGTTACTGAGTGATTACTCCTGTACTGTATCTAGGCTATTTAATCCCTGCACGCAGTGTCAGGTTTACAGTTTGAAAAAACAGCCCTGACTGCAACAGCAAGCACGGCTGGAAAAAGAAAAGCAATGCGTATCAGCAAGAAAATTCAGTGGAAATAAAATGTCTCTTTAAGATGCTGTGTGCTTGTTAAAGCTTGCTTGGAACACAGTCAGCAAACAATACAAAGCTGCTTCAAAAAAGGTGGGTTTTCTGTAGTTGAGGAGGAGAGTCCTGAATAAATACAACCGAAACTGAAACTCTGACAACACCACAGGGGATGCCAGAAGAAGAATTCTCAGCTGTGTCACCTTGGCAACCAGGACACTCTGCCTGAAACAGACACCGATGAGGTAAGTGTGCGTGCTGAGCTAGAAACACTGCGGCGTGCTATGGAGCAGCATCCGGATATAGAGCCGAATTGGGATTTTTTAGAAAACGCTGACAAAATTTGCCGTCATACTTGCAAAAGAAGATTGTCCAGATGCGTATCACAGAGTTCTTTGCTGGAAACAATTTGCACTAATATAGCCTACCTGCTCTGTACATTTCTGCACTTGCATACATTTTCTGCACTTTTTATTACATTCATAGGTTTTAATTCGTGTAATGCGTGTCTTAATAAAGATTTTTAACCTCATACACGGGTGTTTGTTTTGTTTACTGTACTGGTGATTGGGGGACATTTTGAATGTCAGGTTATTGTGTAGGAGTTTATGCCGTCCATCGCTTACTGCGGGTGAATCACGTTAACACAAATGCGTCCATTCTAAGTGGTGGCGATTACTTTCATGCTAAATTGCATATACTAGCCTAAATAAATGATTCAAAGTAATGGGAATATTAAACAAAACAAAAGTCGTCTCGGCTTTGTTAAACATCCACACCTATAAATATTCACTTTAACCTGTGTATTAGGCTTCCTGGAGCATCCTACCCGATCAGCAGTTCCTCTGTGCCCCTCTTGATGGCGCAGTCGGTGTAGGTGCCCTTGCCAATGTACTGCACATCTCTCACTCTCTTGTTCAGGTCTGCTTTCTGGTCCGGCAGTGAGCTTAGCTCTTTGATCATCTTGACTTCATCACTGTAGTGCAAGGCACCTGCATTCCACTTCAGACTGCGATCGCAGCGGTAATAGCTGCAAAACAAAGAGGAAAGACTCATTATACCCAAGGTGGACACCATGCACAGTGTTAGGTATTTAAACCCCAGGTGGACACCATGCACAGTGTTAGGTATTTAAACCTAAGGTGGACACCATGCACAGTGTTAGGTATTTAAACCCCAGGTGGACACCATGCACAGTGTTAGGTATTTAAACCTAAGGTGGACACCATGCACAGTGTTAGGTATTTAAACCTAAGTTGGACACCATGCACAGTGTTAGGTATTTAAACCCAAGGTGGACACCATGCACAGTGTTAGGTATTTAAACCCAAGGTGGACACCATGCACAGTGTTAGGTATTTAAACCCCAGGTGGACACCATGCACAGTGTTAGGTATTTAAACCCCAGGTGGACACCATGCACAGTGTTAGGTATTTAAACCCCAGGTGGACACCATGCACAGTGTTAGGTATTTAAACCCCAGGTGGACACCATGCACAGTGTTAGGTATTTAAACCCCAGGTGGACACCATGCATAGTGTTAGGTATTTAAACCCCAGGTAGGCACAATTCACAATGGTAGGTGTCCAGTCAGTAGCTAGTTAATTTCCAATAGGTGCTGACTGAATTGAATAATAATAATTAGAGCCAGGGGTTAATTTGTAAACATAAAGGTACCAGATCTTATTATTAAGGAAGAGGGAATATCATTTTTGTTTCTAGACCTAATGTACTGAATTTGATTTACATTAGGTCCCATATATGCCCATATACAGTTCTCACCTGCTTTTTGGTTTCGTACCTTATTATTGCTAGTAACTGCATGCTGACCTTAGCCATGTTTTAACATAAACTTCAGGTCTGAACAATACCAGAGCAGACTAATCTGATGCACAGGAGCAATGACACTGTTTGAGTTGTAGATTTTTTGCGTTTCGCCATTTGGGGTGTAAAAAAATCTAGAAATGTTCTTACTCAAAGACATTGCATCCTAAAATATATCGGTACTGTACACATTTGTCATTCAATTCATGGAACAGGAAAGCGTTTTTTTGTATTGTACATGTTATGTACATAGAGTTATTTTTTGCATCTGAAAACTGTTTAATTCTCGCCTGTCAGGCATAAAAAGTACGATCTGGCACAAATTAACCCCTGATTTGGACTGTTAATAGTTTAGAATTTAAACGCTTAACATTTTTGCCTAAACATTTAACCTTTGTAAAAAACCTAGATGTTAGTTTTACATAGTAGTAAGTGCACAGTGTAGGTCAATGTATCTCATGTAAAATTCTACTTCACAGTCTCTTCCATATTCAATGAAATTCTGCACACATACAGTCTTATACATACATATATGTTGCAGTAATGAATGGCTGCTCATGGTGGCTTTTCAAACATTCCCAGCAAGCGGGGTACAGAGAGCACTTAGTACTGGCGATGCTGGAGTGGAAGAGTGTGTGATGAACTTTCTGAAAGTTCAAGTACAATCGCTTCTGTCTGCTCTGCAAGTGGAGTCCACCTCTTCTGGCACAGCAGACAGCAGATCAGTCTGTGAAACTGAAGACTGAGGCATGTGTTCAAAATGTAGGACTCTCTTTTTCAGCAGTACCTTGCATGATGTAAATCTTATTTTCATGTTAAAACATGATATCGGGTACTACTGTAGGTTAAATAAAGTTCTCAGTTTCTATGCCTTACTCTGAGGGTATCTGTTACACTTGCACTTCCTGTGTCATTTCACCTCAGCAGTGTTTGTAACTCTGAAAGCATGTCATTAAACAAGGGAAACAGCTGGTTGGTTAATGAACAGGAAAGAATCCACTGAGGGTGTGAAACGGCCAAGCAATTGCAACACTTCTGTATTGGTTTGCAAACAGGGATTTCTTTAATCAAGTGTAGTACCATACATCATGTTTTAAAACACAAATTGATGTTCAGTATACCTGGACATTTAAGACATATTTAGTCAAAGTGCATAACAGCTGAGGTTTATTGAATTATTTTGTTCGCTACACTCTCTTGTGTGGATGTTGCGTGAAGTTCTGATGGCAGAGATGCACATTCTCAACACTGCTCACCTCTTGTTTGTTCACAGAAGTATCAGTGTAAAATGACCCAGTCCCTTGCCGACAGCACAGTACCCACCTGGCTTTGAGCTGCTCGATGAAAGAGACAGTAAAGTCTTTCACCTCGTCCACATAGGAGCCGAAAGGTTTCACCCGCAGAGCCACACTCTCCGAGGTGTCCAGGATGAAAAACAGATCCACAGGGCAGTCTGGGAAAGACACACCAATTCAACCCGGGTATTCATTAATACAGACCTTTTATTGGTAATGGGTAGACATATCAGAGTTATCTTCACTCGTGTACTCTTGTGGCTTGGTGACTATATAAAGTCAGAAGTTTCTAGCACCCCTGTTGCCATGACACAGCTCCCAGAATCATGTCTAAATCCAAATACATCTGGTGGATTAACCTGATCCTATTCAACACTACCTTAAGTGGGGGTAAGAAACACATCTCTAGAAAAACCCACATCAGAAATATTGAAACAGACGTGGTGTTTCTTACATCCACTGGAGGCAGAGTGTTGCTGAGCTGTTTAAGTTCCCCCCACCACCACACACACTATTGACTTCTCAGCTATACTGTAAAACGGAAGAAAAACAGTCCTTCACAAGTGGAGGTACAGGTCTGTGTTTGTAAGGTGCGTTCTAAATCCACCAATGTGGATCACGCAATTGATAAGGCTTGCTTCTCCTCTGGGATGAGGGAACAACACCTTCTAATATAAAATTTGAATTAGTTTAAATTAGTAAAGTATAATAAAAACAGGTTTCTTGGACATAACTCGTGTGGAGCCTATTCCATTAATAAATCGTAAATAAATCTTACAGTAGTAACCTAGATCAGATACAGTATTGCTGTAATATATTTATTCTGGAGCTTGCCACGTAAATTATATCATAACAATTACAAACCCCTTGCATTTATGAATTGTTATTATATACTGAATAATAATTATAAACCCATTGCATTTATTTATATTTTCTGTGTTTTTCTGTGTAGGGACATGAACAAATATACATTGTTTTTATGCTTCCACGTCCTGTTGTCCGTAGCTTTATTGTATTGCAATGGCCAATGCATTTTGAAATACTATAGCTGTACTTATACCACACATTTAAAAGTTTTTTTCCAACATAAAAAGCATTAAGCAATATAACGGAGCCGCTGTAATCATGTTGTTTTTACTGAACAAGATGCTGTGCACCGCATTGTTCAACACAAAAATAAAAGCCGAGTGCAAACACTAAGTTATTATTATTATTATTATTATTATTATTATTATTATTATTATTATTATTATTGTCGCAGGCTCCTCATTATATGTTTGGATGATAGACTGCCGCTTTCATATCTGATGCATTCATCCTGGTAGCCTAGGCGCAGCTCTGTGTCAATTCTTATAAATATTTATTTTAGAACCTACTGTTGGCGGTCCACTGAAGTTACGATCTATAGATTTGTGTCACAAAGACTGCGATTATTGTTTTAAAAAAATGTAATAAAAAAACAAAAAACCGATGCCATACACTAATTAACCATTAACGCTTAAGAAATTCCCACTTGAAATCCTACATATATCAGTTAATGACACATTAGACATGAGTCTGGTTCTGCATTAAAAAAACATACCGGTACCCATCTGCAAACGTATTTATTTAGTGTAATAATAATAATAATAATAATAATAATAATAATAATAATAATAATAATAATAATCTTACCTTTATAGTACAAAGCCTTGGTTGGCGTCTGAGATTGCGATCCAGTCCATATTAAACAGAGTTGTAAAAAAGTTAGAACAATTGCTTTGAGTGTCATGTTTCCTTAGTGGTGATCATGCAGGATTACACGCATGTAAAGAAGAAAACACAGAGAAGTGAAGAGAGAGACTGTAATGGTAAAAAGTTTGTAGGTTCCAGTTCTCCCTATGTGTGCAGAGCCTAGAGAGGGAGACACACAAGAGTCTCGGTTGGGAAGGGCCGGCTCTGAACTCTCAGAGAGGGTGGAGGGCGGAGGCTCCGAGACGGTCGGAATCTGTTACTGTTTAAAATTGCCCTCAGCTCACAGTGTAACTCTGTTTTGATAAATGAAACACAGTTTGATACTTACAAAACTGTTCTAGACTTGTAAAGGACAATTTCATGAGAAGAATTAAACAAAAAACATCTTTCACGAAAGCTGAGTTTAAAGCTCAACAGTCATAAAAGTTTAAACGCATGACGTTCCTGAAATTTGCATTTATAGAATTTGGGTATTGGAACGATGCTAAATTACACAGGCACTAGGCTTATTTATGTACATTTTTATCGTAAACCACTTTAATTTGTTGTACATGAGAAAGATGATTCATCATCTCTAAGGCACATATCGAAATAGGAAATCTGAATGAATACCTGCATGAATATCTGTTCACCTGACAAATAATACTGTGGTCATTTAGCACTTGTGGCTGCATATTACTAGGCCTGCATTGTATGTTGGTAAAATAACAGCAAACAGTGAATGTCTATATTATTCTACTGTTTTTCATAATCACTGTGAATTAAAGAGCAAAACAATGAAAAACAAAAATATTTGACTTGCTAAAATACTGAAAACATACATAAATAAAAATATGAAATAGTAGTTTTTTTCATAAACAACTGAAAAAAGATCATCTGTGTTCTGTGTTCTTGAATCCTGCACAGATACTATTTAAGGGATTGGTCAGTGGTCTTTGCCCCTAGTCAGATCACAAAACAGCCTCCACAGACTGGCAGGTCCAGGTCAGCCAGTGTCATTGTCCTGCACCTTTTATCAGCACTGTTATAAATATCATTTTTAAATAACTAAATAAATAAATAAAAACATATTAACATCAAGCGCATTATTTGGAAGGATTTCCAAGCTAGTTGTAAATAAGCCCTGCCATCAGAGAGACAGAAAGACATACATAGTTCCTTCATACACCACCATATTAAGAATTGGTGCTAAAGAAGGTCCTTAGCCAGATTAATCACATTTGGACAAGTGGTTCTCTCGATATATAAATACAGCTATAGCCAAAGATATTGCAACACCCTCTATATAGAATTAACACATTGTGCTTCACAAAGTCGAATGAAACCTGCTGAGTAATGTTACATTAACATATTCAATTACATCATACCGTTTTATAGTTTTCCATATACATAAGGAAAAACTGACAAAAATGTAAAAAATGTAACATTAGAAAATTTAACATGAAATACTGTACTACTATTATGGCTTCCGGCAGACTTTTGCTTTATGATTTAGTAGTTTCTTTGATCACATGTTAAATAAAAGATCTAAATTATGTTCATATATATATATATATATATATATATATATATATATATATATATATATATATATATATATATATATATATATATATATATATATATATATATTTGCTAATTATGTCTCAATCCTAAAATTCTAGTTGATGCAAAACTTTTGGCCATAACTGTAACTGCAAAACTGACATATAATGACGTATCTTTACAGAAAGATAGCGGGACAGACAACCTCCACACACCCCACGATTATGACACCTATGTTTAGAGCAGCATTTCTCTAGATACCCCCAGCTGGATTACACCCCCAGCAGGGACTAACTGGGGTCTGAGTGAGCAATGCTAGGACAGACCAAGCTCACACTGTGTGGGGGCCCCTTCCTTCTTTTATTCTTTCTATGAGTTAATGATGCTGCTGAATCTCTGTGTTTGCGCTGCATTGTCCTTAATCTGTTTAATATTGACTCCCGAAGAGTTTTCAATGTTTGCTTGACAACTTGATATTGTTATTGTTATCACCATCATAAAGGCATTCCATAGTTCAGAGCAACCTGGGCACCTAGCTGGTATATAAAACCTTAGCACAGGTCTACAGCAATACCATTCATTTAGGAGGGTGGACAATTTCAAGTGATTTTCAGATTTTACAGTCAATTAATTATTTTATTAATGCCTCATAAATCTGCCCACAATCTGACTTTCTTATCTGATTGAGCTGCACACCTCTTGTCTTAAGGGCTTCTTGTTAGCTGGATGTTTAGCTTCCAGTTGTATGTAGTTTTAATGAGGGGACTATTTTAAACTGCTCAGTGCTGGGTGGGAAAGGTGCTTCACATGTGTACTGTTGTTCTTGGTCTTGCAGGGAGTGTAATCTGCACCCTCTTTTCTATTTGAAGTATTGAAGTATGAACTGCTTATGCAGGGGAGCAAATCGTTTTGAAAATTGGTGTTAAACTGGTTTGAAAGTTTAGCACCAGAGAGATTATTGGTGCCAAATGATCAAACCCCACCCTAATCAAGCACCCCTCACAACTTCCAACACGCCATGAACCTCTCCTGTGTATGTGGATGAGAGTGGGTGGCTCATGTAAGTAATCCAGACCCAATGAGAAACTATCATCATCTATGGTTGCTAAGGAATATATATTAGTCATTTATAAACTGTCACAGAAACCCCAGGTGGAATTGTTTTCCTGTAACTCACTGAAGAGGCCCATCTGTTATTTTTTATAATACATGGATACCCTTGTGATGCCAATATTAAGGAAGACGAGGTTCAGCAGTACAGTTTTACCTTGTTTTAATTTCCTGTTCCTCTCCCGTTTCTCTGAGATACGAATGTACCAGCTTTACATCATATTTTTTAACGTATTCTCATTTTGTTGATCATTAATGAACGTTTCTATACTGTGAGTGTTGTCGAGTGACTGAAAACGAGACAATACTGTGGTATTATACCTTCTTTTCGAATGGCTCAGGATGCAAATATATAGTATATATATATATATATATATATATATATATATATATATATATATATATATATATATATAGCATTTCTACTGGTGCCAAATTTTCCCTCCCAGTTGTGTTACAGTAAATTTCAGTTGGTCAATTGCCAAACAGCGGATTCGAGCCAAAACATGCAGCTGCTCTGGTCCCTTTCCAAGGATTAAGATTTTGTTCAGAACCTCTTTGGTTCCAAACTGACAGGAATAGAAGCTCTTACAAAATGGTCTCTCCTAAATAAACATGGGTACTTCTGAACACGTTGTGGCATGTTGAAAAACTGAATTATTTTAAAATAAAATATTAGAATATTAAAATTACATTAGGCAACAGAAGCTTCCCAAAAAGTAGAAAAAATAAAGCTTCTGTTTACACCCAGCACAGTGACTTTATTGTTTATTTCATGTTTCTCTGTTTGTATTTTTATGTTGTGAGAATTTAGTACAATGGTTCAGTTTTGGTGACAAGTTCTTTACAGCATATGTTTTAGTACTGGTACTATCGTGGCACAGAACTGGAGAGCTCCGAATAGATTGAAGACCAAGGACCTAACTCCTTTGACTGGTGTCATAGGTCCAGCAATATCCAGCGCTCAGTTCTAAACCAACCTGCATGGGCTCCACTCGTAAGTGACACCAAAGCCACCCAATAAGCAATGCAATGCACAGGGATTCAATTCAGCAAGAGCTCAACAGATATCTGTTCAACGAATACCCTCAGAGGAGTGAATACAGCTCTCACAGGCTGGTAACTAGAACCCAAAATGTGGGGTCCAGTGCAGCTAACTCTCCTAAAATTAGACAAGTAGTTTCAGAGTGGGCAAGCCCCCAGGGCAGTTACAACAAGGTTTAATAACAAATGCAATAGACAAGAAACGGTCCAGTGCAGGTTTGGGAAAGCATCACCAGCCTACCCCCTAACACCTCTATACCACAGACAGTATTGTATATGTCACCTCGTCTAACTGTCACATTGCCATTTACACAAACACAAATACAATGCGCCTGCAAATGCTTTATACAGCACATTGCCATTGCTATTGGCTTACCCAACCACCCAAAACAATTCAGACAACATGGCAAATACACTGTTAAAGTGGGGCAGTAAAAATGTATACAGTTTGAGAAAGATGAACGGCGTTGTGCATTTTTAAAGTCCTAGCTTATACAGTCATTTTCATTTTGCAGTCCATTTAAGGGAATCTATTTTACAGCAGAGGAAGTTAACTGATACAAGTCTGCGTGGTTCTAACTCTTTGCTTGCTTTTGAAACGACGCAGTAAAGTTATCAGTGTCATTGTAATCTGAATCTGGGTGCTGCATCTTTAAAGCGAAAGGAAATGAAACGGAAAATTGAAGAAAATAAGGATTCCCAATAAAACAACGGATGATACCCTTCTGTTTTTCCATACATACATCTTTCCCATATATGGGGGTGGTGGTCTGCACATCTGTAACATCTCAAGCAGCACATGCCAAACTGACTGCGTGACCCAAGCTTGGCCAAAAAAAAGAAAAAAAAAAGCTGTTGAGGTCTCCGATCTTCCGAAGAGAAACAGTGCCATCTAGACAGACTTCACTGGTAATGGGAAGGACTAGCTTAACACGTGCATTCTTATCCTATGAAATCATCTGTTTAACCAACAAATATTACATTTACTGCCTGTATTATTACAGATTACAGAATATAAACTGCTGTGGTCCTCAAATATGGAGACATGGGGCCATATTCACAAAACATTTACCACTGTGAAAAAAAAACACTGACAAAATGATTCTTTTTTTTTTGCTAGTTCCGAGAAGATTTAAATATACAAAAAAAGTTTCTGTATATTGTAACTGTTCTGTTACAGGTTCTGTAACTGTGAACCTGATTTGCAACCTTATTCAATGATACTGTAATGAATATATCTGGTATTAAAGATGAATTTGTGGAGTGCAGTCTATAGTTTCAGTACACTCGGGTCTCAGCCATGCCAGTGTCATATACAGGGACAGCTGTGCAGTGCAGAGGAGGCCAGTAAAACTCAGGTCTCCAGAGGAGAAATGAAAAGATCGAGCCCACTGAGTCACTCATCTGTATTTATAAAGCAGATGTGTGTTAACAGAAGGATATTGCACTGGGGAAAATTGTAATGTCTTTTAAAATTTGACTGAAGGTTTGTTGAGGCTTCCTAAGGCTACATTATATCAATAAGATAGATAATAGTCTGGAATGAGGGGAGATAACCATTGAGAAGGGCCATACTCTAAATCAAAAGGAACTGGCAGGTCTTGAAAACCCAACATGGATCCTTTGCAAGTCCATTAGCCGAAAGCACCTTTGGATAGGCTTGCTGCCTTTTTTCCAATTATCTCATTCTGGCAGTTTTTTTTTTTTTTTGTTATATATATATATATATATATATATATATATATATATATATATATATATATATATATATATTATCAACCTTCATTTTTTGTACACTGCAGTTCTACCTTCTCTGAAATATATATATATATATATATATATATAATCTGGTAATACTCTACCTTTAATAGCACAGTCACACTTTAAATCTAAGACATGGCTTGGCTGGGTTTGAGCTGAGTGGAATTATATTCAGCTGCAGAGCTTGCAGGAATTTGTGTTAAAGTGAAAGAATGCCTTTAGATACGCCTGACCTGTGCACTGCTTATGGAGTTGGAGGAGAGGAGGCCTTGCCTTGCCTGTATCAAACAGTGCGAGCTGCAATCCTACCAGCAGAAGGATTAATACAGGTATTGTAATTCATTCGTATAGTCTCTGATAACAATAATAATAATGTATCATAAACCATCTCAGTGTGCAATTTTAAAACCCTAATAACAGACCCATTAACAATGCACTCACAAGGTCATATTGAACTAGTTCCTTGTTTTATTGGCCTGTCCTTGGGGCATCAGGTTTTTAGATTCTGCTTCCAACACGCTGCTGCTGCTGCAGCTGGATCCGATGGCCTTGCGGAAAGAGGCCCAGCGCTTGTTTTCTTTCCTGCAAGGCTTTAATGACCAAAGCCAGCCGAAGTCCATGTACAATAAGCAGGTTTTCTAAAGGGCAACAGAAAGGGGAGGAAGAGCATCTTTGTGCCACATTCGTTTTAAAACCATTCTTATTGCATCCTTTATTACATTCCTCAGACACAGCTGTCCAGGGGATTTGGCAGGTCATGTCCGGTGGCACCACTTTTACATACTGTAGTACTCCAGTGCTGAATGATATGTATGTAAGAGTGTCTGTGTGTGTGTGTGTGTAGTTTAGGTAAGTAGTAATACATCAAATGTGTCACTTCACTACCAACAGCTAATTTGATGTAAATTCCAACTGTCTCCACAGGATGGCGACTAAAAGCAGCTGAAACATTTGCAACAAGGAATTTCTGTGCAACTCCCTTATCAAGTCACGTACAAACGTTTTATGTTTCAACTGTCCAATCAAAATCATCCCTGTGTACAGGGGCAGCATATCACTCAAGTATCAAAGTTTTAACTCAGTAAGTGTTGTTATGTTTCACATTCATTGATTTTTGTTAGACAAGAGCAGGACATTTGTTTCACACCAGTCTTTGCCAGCTGGTGTTTGTTTGCTTTCCTCTTCCTGTACTTTTAAGTCTTGCACGAAAGCTTTTTTATATGTAGCTGATTGCAGTTTAATCTTTGCAATGGGGGCATTAGCCCAAGCTTCCTTCCATAACTCAAAGGCATTTTTTACGGTACCCTTCAAACAAACAGGACTTCGTTCAATAAAATTTTAACATGTCTTTATTTAAGTATTTTTATTCAACAAACCAGGAATACACAATCACAGCGCTGTCTTGACACTCAAGCATCCTCTGTCAATAAAAACACCTTTTTAACGTGTAGCACAAGAGCTGCCATCATTCACAGTCTGAGCCACTTCAAAGACCCAACCAAGGACAGACAGCAGGGTCCTTATCTCACTGTGACTAGGAGAGACAACAGGGTCCCATCTCATTGTGACTAGGAGAGTCAGCGGGGTTCCCATCTCAAGGGTTGTCATCCAGGTTCCCCTAAGGGGCAAATTTTAATTCCTGTGGCAAACTGTTCTTGTTTCAACATCAAATTAACATGATAAAAAAAAAATTATAAAAGAACCATTTAACACACTTGTCTCATTAGGTCCCTTTTCTACCAAATGAATTCCTGGTTCATGTCTGAATACTGCATAGATGACAACTGTGACTAACTTAAATAAATACTCCACCACTCCCTCCCAGCCAATGGTTATTGTAAGAAGAGATGTTTCATTGCATATGTTGCATGAACTTTGAATAACGACAAACCCCTTCTATTCACCATCCTGATTTGTACCGCTGACATCATCCTTGGCACCTCAAATCTTCTAATTTGTGAGGACCTCAGAGGGACACTGTAACAGTGGGTCCTGTCACGGTGTGGGTATCCTCTGAGATATTAGAGCAGGGGTCTCTAACTCTGGTCCTGGAGAGACCCTATCCAGCAGGTTTTATATGTGTCTTTACATCATCAGTGGCTAAAGATCTGGAACACCTGTTAATCTTGACTAATTAAGCCAATAATTGATTCAACTAAGCAATACACTTGTGTTCCGATATTTACAGGGCTGTCTAGTGGATTTTACTGTTTTTATTATTATTACAATACAAACTGTTATTACCCACTGACACAACCTTCAATGACGTTGCTGGAATGTTGTAATTTATTTACTTATGCCGTTTCTATAAGGTTGTGTGCAAGCAGCTTTTTCATGATTGCATCTGAAATTTGCAGATGTAAGTGATCTTACATAATAAACGCTGAGTCTCAAATGGTCTACAACAGGCTACTGGCAAATATTGTAAATAAACATTTATTTCAAGTTTTACGGTGCATAATTACAAAAATACAAAACAAAACACTGTACAACAACAAAGCTAGTAAACAAAAGGTGGCCAAGCGCTACTCCCACTAAAAGGGAGGTCCCGCTTCAGGAACCTTCTCCCTACATAAACTAAAACTTGTGAGGGATTCAAATCCCCTAAATCAGTGGTTCCCAACCCTGGTCCTGGGGACCCCCTGTGTCTGCTGGTTTTCATTCCAACTGAGCTCTCAATTACTTAACTAGACCCTTAGTTGAACTGATAATTTGTTTAATTAAACATTTTTACTTGTTTTCAGCTGTTAAACAGTTGCAGAGTTCAAGTTACTTATAAAATTTTATAGCTAACTTGAAATCTGCAACTGTTTAAGAGCTGAAAACAATTAAAAAGGTCTAATTAATCAAATTATCAGTTCAATTAAGGGTTTAACCATGAAATATTCCTGTCAGGACAATTGAGGAAGTCAGCACCTCCAGTCACTTTTTTTTAAAGTAACAAGAACGCATATTCACTGCCAAACATGAACTGCTTTAGATGTGTAATGGCTGCAGTATAGGATACTGACCTTAAGGTTAGGGTTTCGGTGTAGGGAGAGGATTATTCATTGTATATTAACAATAATATGATAGCCAATCAGCGTGCAGTGTCCTGACAGGAGAATTTCGTGTTACCTTTGTAAGGACAGCCCTTTTATAATCTGCAGGAGATCGCAGACTCTGCCCAGTGGATCGTGACCTCTGTTGTCAGTTCTGGCTGCGGTCAAGCAGTTTGCCTAAGGACAAGGTATGCACGCAGACCCACGTAATTTGACACAAAGTCTACGCGAGACTCTCAAAAGTCTGCTTGGCGTCGTAGGGGCTCCCGAGTAGCGCATCCAGTAAAAGCACTTGCGTAGAGTGCCGGATGTGCCCTATAGTTTGAGTCCAGGCTATTTCTTTGCCGACCGAAGACGGGAGCTCCCAGGGGGCGGCGCTCAATTGGCCGAGCGTTGCCCGGGGGGGGGGAGGTTAGGTTGGCCAAGGGGTCCTCGGCTCACCGCGCACCAGCGACCCCTGTATTCTGGCCGTGCGCCTGCGGGCTTGCCTGTAAGCTGCCCGAGAGCTGCGTTGTCCTCCGACGCTGTAGATCTTGGGTGGCTACATGGTGGGCCCGCAGTGTGAAAAAAAGCGGTCGGCTGACAGCACACGCTTCGGACGACAGTGTGTGTTCGTCTTTGCCCTCCCGAGTCAGCGCAGCGGTGGTAGCGGTGAGCTGAGCATAATAAAATAATTGGCCATTCCAAATTGGGAGAACATAATAAAAATAATTGGCAACGACTAAATTTATTAAAAAAAATTAAAAAAAAGTCTGCGCGTCACGAACACACCCGGTGAAGCCCAGAGCGAGTAACACGTTTTTTGACACTTAAGAAGTAATTACTGTTAAGAGTTTTTATTTATTTATTTATTTTTATATATAATTTTATATAATACAATATCTGTGTGCAAATAGGCCTAAGCAAGTTAAACACACATACCTGCCAACAGTCCCTATGGTTGTGTTGTGTTGAGTTGGGGGAGATACGTCTATTATATGATAATGACTGTTTTTTGCATATGACTCCTCCTGTGTGTATGATGCAAATGACACACCCCCCTGCATGAACAGCAGAGGTGAGGTTTTAAAAGTCCCATCCACGTACCAGTTTGAGGACTGAACCATGTATTCTAAATTTCCCTCTGTTGAAAAAATGAGGATACGGTCAGCTTCTGGGCCGCTATCAAACAGTAAGAAAGGACGACCATTTGTAGTTGTCGTGTACCTTTGTGGAATCACTAGCTCCAGCAGATTGGCAGGGACTGGGGGATGTTGGTCATGGCGATTGCGTTCCCTCTGTATTAGCCACTTCAGGGCGCGGGCCGAGGGCAGCTGTCCTTGCACAGCGGGTCCCACTCTCTCTACACCTGAGGGGAGGACTTGCTGGTGCTTTCCTGGGTTTCACGGCTCTTTCCTTAATGTTTAGCACCTGCCTTGCCTGGATTCTGGCCGCGTTTGGGACGTGGTTGTGCACTTCATGCACATTGGCTGTATGACCAAATTCCACCATAAAACCGCCATGCAATAAAAGAGTGTTTCCACAAGCATTTTTTATGTAGTTGGGCTGCATATCCATTTTTTTGTTTTTCACTTGTTGCAGAATGATTTGCAGCATGTGTTTTGATATATATATATATATATATGTATATGATTACTCCTCCACAGGACATCCAGGATTGGGGACTGGTTCAAGGACAGATTTGTACAGATTTGTTTTTTAAATAAAGAGTTTAACTTGTTGTCCTTGCTTCTCTGCCCTGTCGTAGCCATACTGAACCCACTGTTTTCTTTCTAGCATGACTCTTTTATCCAGAGCGAGTTCGCTTTTGTTGTTTGAAATTAAAATGTTGTAGTCAGATAATTCCCTTTTATGTACTTGCTGAGCACGCAGTTTTTATTTATTTATTTATTTTTTTCTAGTACTATTTCTAATCAGTCTGTAAAATATTTCTAATAAAAGGGTCTATTAAAAGACCCTTACAAATACATCACAGAGATATTTACATCCGCTAATAATATTTTTGAACTGTCAAAGGCGCAAGCTTGATCCAATTCTTCCAGTGACAGCGTGACACTTGCAGCTCTTCCCCATTCCCCTGTATCTGAGTTCCGAGCAGAAGCTTTTATTATTATTATTATTATTATTATTATTTAAATTGTGCATTCATATCTTTATTTGAGTGAGTCTTCCATCCTCAAGAGCTCAGCGTATATTGCAATTGGCCAATATCCACAGATGTTTGTCAAAAGTATCCCAATGTATGCTTCTGTTACACACATTAAATGGTGATTTCTTGTTTCTTTGAAAATATATTTACAGTGGCTCTCAAAAGTATTCACCCCCCTTGGACTTTTCCACATTTTATTGTGTTACAACATGGAATCAAAATGGATTTAATTAGGAGTTTTTGCCACTGATCAACACAAAAAAAATCCATAATGTCAAAGTGAAAAATAAAATCTACAAATTGTTCTAAATTAATTACAAATACAAAACAGAAAATAATTGATTGCATAAGTATTCACCCCCTTGAGTCAATATTTGGTAGAGACACCTTTGGCAGCAATTACAGCAATGAGTCTATTTGGATAGATCTCTACCAGCTTTGCACATCTGGACACTACAATTTTTGCCCATTCTTCTTTGCAAAATTGCTCAAGCTCCGTCAAGTTGGATGGGGACCTTTGGTGAACAGCAATTTTCAACTCTTTCCAGATATTCTCAATTGGATTGAGGTCCGGGCTTTGACTGGGCCACTCCAGGACATTGACCTTTTTGTTTTTAAGCCACTCCAGTGTGGCTTTGGCTGTATGTTTGGGGTCATTGTCCTGCTGGAAGATGAATGTTCCAGGTCTCTTGCAGACTTCAGCAGGTTTTCCTCCAGGATTTCTCTGTGCTGCATCCATTTTGCCCTCTATCTTCACGAGCTTTCCAGACCCTGACGCAGAGAAGCATCCCCATAGCATGATGCTGCCACCACCATGCTTCACGGTAGGGATGGTGTTCTCAGGATGATGTGCGGTGTTAGGCTTGCGCCAAACATAGCGCTTAGCATTGAGGCCAAAAAGCTCTATTTTGGTCTCATCAGACCATAGAATCTTCTTCCACTTGGTCTCAGAGTCTCCCACATGCCTTCTGGTAAACTCTAGCCGAGATTTGATGTGAGTTTTTTTCAACAATGGGTTTCTTTTTGCCACTCTCCCATAAAGGCCAGTTTTGTGAAGCACCCGTGCTATTGTTGCCGTATGCACAGTGTCTCCCAGCTCAGCCGTGGAACACTGTAACTCCTTTACAGTTGCCATAGGCCTCTTGGTGGCCTCCCTGACTAGTGCCCTTCTCGCCCGGATACTCAGATTTTGAGGATGGTCTGTTCTAGACAGATTCACAGTTCTGCCATATTCTCTCCATTTCTTAATAATGGACTTTACTGTGCTCTGTGGGATTTTCAATGCCTTGGAAATGTTCTTATATCCTACCCCTGATTGGTGCTTTTGAAGAACCTTATTCCGGATTTGCTTTGAATGTTCCTTTGTCTTCATGATGTAGTTTTTGTTAGGAAATGTACTAACCAATTGTGGGACCTCCCAGAGACAGGTGTATTTAACCTGAAATATTGTGAAACACCTTAATTGCACACAGGTGGACTCCATTCAACTAATTGTGTGACTTCTAAAGACAATTGGTTGCACCAGAGCTTATTTAGGTGTGTCATAGCAAAGGGGGTGAATACTTATGCAATCAATTATTTTCTGTTTTATATTTGAAATTAATTTAGAACAATTTGTAGATTTTATTTTTCACTTTGACATTATGGACTTTTTGTGTGTTGATAAGTGGCAAAAACTCCTAATTAAATCCATTTTGATTCCAAGTTGTAACACAATAAAATGTGGAAAAGTCCAAGGGGGGTGAGTACTTTTGAGAGCCACTGTATTCAGGGCTACAAGAGCACAACACAAACAAAGCAGTACGTAACTGTAACAAGCTGAGCTGACAGTTTTTTGTTTTGAAACTTTTTTTATATTAGAAAACAGAAGAATAGGGGAATTTTAGGAATGTACCATCCACATATATTTACTATAAATAAATAGGGGTGTTTATGGGAATGTACTATATACATGTATTCAACATTAATTTTAGGGTGTTACACTTCCATAAATTAGGGTTTGTAAACTTTGGACGACCAGTGTGTACGCACACACTCACGGTATAAATCTATTCTCCAGCAGCTTACAGGATTAAATTTTTAGAAATAAACGTTTCTACATATTGTGGCAGCGGCGGACAAAAGAAACACACCAATGGCAGTTTGAGGCCAAAATAGCGGTAACAATAGCCGCTGTTTATGTCTTCCTTGGGAAATGGACGCTCAGAGAAATGGGATGGGGGGCTGGTAGTAAAACCTGGAATGCAACTGCTTTGCAATTGTGCAATACGAGTCTCACTGACACTGCTAGGTCATATTAAAACCTGCATACTGAGGGGGCGGGGGGAGTTCCTGGTAAGTGACGCGTTTGTGAACTTTGAAGAGACGGCATTGTAGATTGGCACTGTAATGTCGTAGCGCTGTTATGGGCAGTCGCTGTAATGGCCGGCGCGGTAATGTCCATTGCTGCAATGTTGTAGTGCTATTATGGGCAGTCGCTGTAATGGCTGGCGCGGTAATGGCCCCGCGGTGATGTCGGTGCGGTCTTGGACTCGCGGTGAAGTCGTGATACGCTGCAATTGACACATGGCCACCTGCTGCACATTCCTTTTCAATTAGGCAGGGAGGGAAGTTTAATCTCCTTGCCCTGCCATATCTAGCACTCACTATTAAAAAAAGAATAGTCATTATTTTATTCTTTTATTTTTATATTTATAATATAAACCACCACCAAATATACATTATTTACAGGGGCAGGCCTCAGCCCTGACACAGATACCCTGCACTGCGACTGCTAGCAGAGCAGCCTGGCTGCACACAAAGAAACAAGCGAAGAAACACGAAAATCAAGGAAAGTGCTGATAAGAAAATAGATTTAAAAACCCGGATAACACTACTTTAAAACTGCACCACTAGTTTTATGTAAATGCACATGGCTAACTCTTAATGCCCCTCTTTATTTTGTGAAATTTAAGCCCCGTTCACACTGGCAATTCTATCCGGGTCCGGACCCGGGTTCTAGCTATCTGGGTCACAATTCCATGTAGTCTGAAACCCCACGTACCTGGGTTGTTCCCTGGTTAACACAGGTCCCAGCGACCCACCTCAGGATGTGGGTTGACACGCTTTGACACGGGTTGAGAAAGACAAAATGCACGACGGCCGACAAAATAACAAACAGCCATGCCTGTGTGAAGGTTTCACTTCTGCCAGGAACATTTTTGTTTATTCTGTTTAGCCATATTTGTGTTGCTTGAGACACACCATGAGCCAGCAGGGATGAAGAAACATGTGCTCTTAACAACATTTGGGCCGACAGTTCAATCCAGAGAAGCTTGAATGGAATCGTCTGTAACAAGCTGCTTCCTCATATTGTTTATTTGCGTCTGTCACCAAAGTCAACCCTGCTTTATCAAAAGCAGGGTGGAATCGCGTAGCCGATTCACAAAACACTGGGTCCTGACCCGGGTATGTTCTGACCCGGATAGAGCATGCCAGTGTGAAAGGGGCTTTAATAAGGATATTCTTAGGTTATTGAGAATATCAAAATGATAGGATATACTGTAAGTGTCGCTATGGATTCTTCTAGCAAAGACTGTGCTGTGCAAACTGCTTTTCAGTTGAAAACATGCCAGGTTTCAAAAGATTAATTAAATTAATTGAAATCAATTCAATAAATAAGTTAATGACTCAATTAACTCACCAAACCCCAATCCATGATCACACATATATTGAAGGCATTTCTTAGCATAATAAAGTGTCCTGATCTGAACTTAACACAGGAAGATCCAGCACTCTTGGTAATAGGGAGAAGTTGTCATTGATTGATTAATTACATGCAAATATGGAGCCACACAGGCCCTTGCAGTCCAGCATTATTTATGATATTTATAAAATGGTGAAAAAAATAACGGTCACTTTAAATGTTCAAATAAACAAACAATAATAGCAACCAAATACTTTCTTATGGAATGTTGTTTTTTATTATTTGTGTAATGATATGTCTGTTTTTTCCCCCATGCTTTTTTATTACATTGTTTTGGTGACCAAATGAGGCAGGCTGCAACCTAAGAAGTTAGTGAAAGTTAGTTTAAGAAAGCTGTACGATATCAGTAGTTGCGCAAGACCAAATTGGAAGTCAGACAGTAATATTTAAATATACCCTCACATATTTTAATATTAATTAGGTTATTTGCATTTGGAAGGAGAATTTGTCTGGCTAAAAGAAAACTACATGGAAACACCCTACCTGAAAGTATGTAAAATTTTAAAGCATTATATTAAATTGTAATAATTTCTGTGTGTACTCCTCTGGACAGTAAGGGAATGGTAAATCATTAAAGGCTTTCTCCCTGTGTAACTTCGCACACAGCCAAAAGATACTGTCTGGGAGACAGCATAAGATCGGGTTATTTTTTAGCTCAAAGGACACTGACAGAAACCAGTTTTCACAACAGACAACTCGGGCTGGTGCTTTGCTTAGTGAGTTCAGTGGAACTGACCGATTCGTTAGTGCTGCGTGACAGAGAGAGAAGGAATTTGAACGGTAAATCTCCCTCCCGACTAGAAAGGGAGCTCTGTAAGGTTGGTGGTAAGCTTTCCCTTAGACGGGCTAACTCGTTGGTAGGTTGGCATCTGAGCGACTTCATACTCCAGCGCTGTGGGATCTGACAATACCAGCGGACCCCAGGCTTCACACCCCGCTTAGTGGCGCAGCAGTTAGTGGACTGGCTGACCAAGTGGCTCTGCCCCGACACTCATACGACCGCTGAAATAGTGGAGCTCATTGCTATTGAGCAGTTCAGCTCGGTGTTGGGCACCGTGAGCCAAGCCTGGGTCAGTCTGCATTGGTCCACGACGTTGGAGGAAGCTGTCCACCTGGCGGAGGCGTATGAGGACTCCCTGCCGGCACACCAGCTCTCTCCTCTCGGTCCACGGCCCTAGGCTCCCACAGTCCTGAAGACCACAACACCTCCTCCACTACACACCCCCTCACCCCCCCACGTCATACCTGCTGCGTAATCATCACAGTGGCTACAAAGTTGCCGTATCTGGTTATTTTAGGTCGAGACTGGCCCAACTTTGAAACTATGATCAATAAAACAGTAACGCCAGTCTCCCGTAAGACCATGGGAGAAGCAGGGGAAGCTATTGGAAAAATGTTCCTGCTGCACGCTGATTTGTTCCACTCTTGATTCCACCAAAGAAAACAAAACAAAAGCAAAGGGTGGAAAAATGGGTGGGAACATCAATGAAACAAGGTTTGGTGGGAGAATCCTCCATGTCTAGCAAACGGCAGGTAAAGGGCACTGGGATCCAGTGTGACCTGTGGGGCCAGACTACTGAGGCCCCTTGTGCTGAAGCTGCAATAGACCTGCTCGATATACCAAAATTTTGGGACCGAGATGTTGACCTAGCGTGGGAACAGAAAAATGACCCCACGCTGGCTAACATCTGGGGGCAGGTTCAGTCTATCGAGGGGAAAGAGGTGAACAGCAACCGGCCGCTCACATACCGTTATCACATTTTTGTCGGGCATCTACTATATAGAGTATCCCAAGCCACGAGCACAGGCCAGACTGTAAAGCAATTATTCGTTCCCCAGTCTTTTGGACGTGAGATCATGCGGTTGGCTCACGGTGTCCCTTGTTCAGG
The DNA here is from genome assembly GCA_030684275.1 of Acipenser oxyrinchus oxyrinchus. Classification (NCBI taxonomy): domain Eukaryota; kingdom Metazoa; phylum Chordata; class Actinopteri; order Acipenseriformes; family Acipenseridae; genus Acipenser; species Acipenser oxyrinchus. Next base: position 23,694,782 of record CM060257.1, on the reverse strand, counting down.
ACATTTAGGTAGCAAAAAGACTCAGAAACTAATACTGGCTTGATTCTACTGGATGGGAGTGTTTAGTGAGGTGAGGAAGTGTGTAGCGGAATGTCTGGAATGCCAGCAATTAGTGCAGGGACGTGTTCACTCAGCCCCGTTGGTGAGCATATTGCTATGGATATAGTGGGTCCATTGAGCCAGTCTGACTCTGGATATATGCATATTTTGGTAGTGGTGGACTATGTGACTAGATATCCAGAGGCAGTACCATTGAGGTCCACTAGTGCATTAGCAATTGTAAAAGAGTTAGTACAGATCGCTGTATTAACATCACAGGGATCCCCAAAGAAATCCTGACTGATCACGGAACTCATTTTATGTCACAATGTTTAAAGGAACTCTATAAATTGTTACAAATTCTATCTATTCGGACCTCCATTTCTCACCCGCAGATGACGGACTGGTGGAATGTTTTAATCAGACATTAAAACAGATGCTGAGGCGGTTTGTTAACCAAGAGCAGAAACATTGGGCTAAACTCCTTCCCTACCTGATGTTTGCAGTGAGAGAGGTGCCTCAGAGTTCGACCTGGTTCTCTCCCTTCGAGCTGCTGTACAGGAGGCAACCCCGAGGTATCCGTGATCTTGTGAAAGAAGGGTGGGAAGAAAAAAATAATAGTGCCAAAAACATATTCAAGTATAACAGTACAACAAACAAGCACAGATTCTGACTTTTCGACCAGGAGATAAGGTACTGTTGCTACTTCCCAGTTCGGAATCTAAACTGTATGCTAAGTAGCAGGGACCATATGAAGTGATACAGGGAATTGGTAATGTAAACTATTAAATTATACAACCGATCGCCGCAATGAAACACAAATTTTCCATATTAACTTGCTAAAACCCTGGAAAGCCCTGTTTATAGCTAATGACAGTGCAGAAGAGGATTTTGGTCCCACTGTTAATCCACCAGCTACAGTTAACATTCTGTTGGGTGAACAGTTACTTCCTGGTCAGACGTGTGAGCTCCACAAGTTGGTAAAAAAATTAAATGATGTTTTTTTCCAACCTGCCCGGTAGAACTAATCTTATTGAACATGCTATTATTTCTCCAGCAGGTGTCATGGTTAGGAAGAGACCGTACCGGATCCCGGAGAGCCGTAGGGGTCCTGTCGGCCAGGAGGTGAGGGAGCTTGGAGTCATTGAGCCTTCCTGCAGCGAGTGGTGCAGTCCAATAGTGATGGTGCCTAAGAAGGACGGCTCCACTCGTTTCTGTGTGGATTTTAGAAAGGTTAATGCCATCCCAAGTTTGATGCATATCCAATGCTACTCGCTCAACTGGGGACAGCAATCTCGACGAAGGGATTCTGGAAAATTCCATGAACTCAGAGCTTGCAAGAGAAAACTGTTTTCTCTACCTAGATGGCTTGTTCCATTTCTAACCATGCCCTTTGGGTTGCATGGAGCTCTGGCCACCTTTCAGAGACTGATGGACCATACATGCAGAAACAGCTGCTGCATACATTGATGATGTAGTGGTTTTTAGCTCTACCTGGAGAGAGCATATTATTAGACTTTCGGCCATCCTACAGTCTTACAGGGAGGCGTGGCTAATGGCTAATCTGAGCAAGTGTGCATTTGGCAAACAAGAGACCCAATATCTTAGCTCCATAATGGGTAATGGGGTAAAGCTGATAGCTTCTAAAGTCCAGGCTTTGGTGGAGACATTGATTTCAAGAACCAAGTCACAGGTGAGATCACTACTAGGGTTTTATCCATGAGTATGCCACCATAGTCAACTTCCTGGTGGATATCACCAAAAAGACTGCTCCAAAAATAGTAAAGTGGACAGGAGAATGTCAGGGGGCCTTTGATACAATAAAGAGGATACTATGCCAGGCTCCAGCTCTCATTTCATCAGATTTCAGTTCATCCTCCAGATTGATGCCTCCCAGATTGGTCTGGGTGCGGTTCTGTCCCAGGTTCACGGAGTAGAACACCCTATCATTTACATGAGCAAGAAGCTGACTCCTAGGGAAATGAACTACTCTGTCATTGAGAAGGGGTGTTTGGTCATCAAATGGGCCACTCACGCTCGTCGCTATTACCTATTGAGGCATTCCTTTTCTCTCTTCACGGACCACGCCTGGCGCTGCATCCCTTCCACTACACAGTGAAGCATCGTGCGGGTAAGGAGTATTAAAATGCAGATTTTTTATTTGGGGAAGGGGGGCCATTGGGGAACAGAGTTCAACCAGAAAGGTAGGTGGTAAGCTTTCCCCTAGACGACCTAACTCGAACACCGCACAGCACAACCACCCAGAGCACTCTAATCACAGCACAGCACAGCACAGCACAACCACCCAGAGCACTCTAATCACAGCACAGCACCGCACAGCACAGCACCGCACAGCACAGCACCGCACAGCACAGTATAGCACAGCACAACCACCCGGAGCACTCTAATCACAGCACAGCACGCACAGCACAGCACCGCACAACCACCCGGAGCACTCTAATCACAGTGCAGCACAACCACCCGGAGGACTCTAATCACAGCACAGCACCGCACAGCACAGCACCGCACAGCACAGTAAGTCACAGCACAACCACCCGGAGCACTCTAATCACAGCACAGCACAGCACAGCACAGCACCGCACAGCACAGCACCGCACAGCACAGTATAGCACAGCACAACCACCCGGAGCACTCTAATCACAGCACAGCACCGCACAACCACCCGGAGCACTCTAATCACAGTGCAGCACAACCACCTGGAGGACTCTAATCACAGCACAGCACTGCACAGCACCAGCCGGCTGGAACTCAGAGCACTTTGCCGTGCACAAAGACTAGATTGAAATTATAAAGATCTGTATATTATTTGGGGACTGAAAACCCGCCGTGGTGCTTTCCTGATACCATTGAAGGCAGACGGCAGCATTGTTGTTTAAAGTTAGATAAACCATCAGTGTGGACTTGCTTTATTCACCCACACCATTCGCACCCTGACAGACATTTTTTGACGGACACTGGTATTTCTACTCTCCATTTGACACACAGTTTTCTTTGTACTCTATTCATTTTTTGTTTCTGTGTGTGTGCTAGATGACATCACAGCCCAGGCTGGTGAATATCGGGAAGAGAAGGCAAGCTTCTTTATAATTTCAATCTGCACTTTTTAATTGCACTTTTTAATCAAACAAATTAACAAAACAAAACGGTATAAACACTAACCAAAACACAAAATAAAACAAAAGGACTATACAAAACACTGACAGACATAAATAACACAGGACTAACGGCATCATGAAATCACGTGAAATGTGAATGATTTACTGTAATATTGAATATGGGTCTAATCAATCTATAGTTTATTTCTGCTTTTTATTTTTGTCATTAGTTTCTGTTTTTTTTATGAATCTGAGGTACATTATAAGGTTGGGATGGTTTAAGAACAGCGTTTCTCAAACTCGGGGGCCCGACCCAAAAGGGGGTTGCAAGGTTATTGTCGGGGGGGGTAACGTGACCACAAAAAATACTGACAACCTTAAGATTAGAGCTTTTGATTTTCAATGTTAACCGATAAAGCACCAGATACAAAAATGCAAACACTGGAAATGGTTACTCAATAATTTCATACGTACAGTATATACAAAGGGGGAAAGCCCTGGAAAAAAAAAACGATTTGCATAAAACGAAAAAATTGATTAAAATAAGCACCAAAAAATGAAAAAAAGCCCTACTAAAATCCTCAGCATTACATTATACTCTTAATCCTTAACAGTAAATGGAGTAATATGAAGCCAGACCTCTTGTCGTGTTTACTAAGTGTCCAGATAGTTAGTTTGTTTGTGAAAGGTTCAAAGTGGGGATTTGTAAGATTTTAAAGCTTTATATTAAATTGTAATCATTTCTGTGTGTATTCCTTTGGATGGCAAGGGAATGGTAAATCATTAAAGACTCTCTCCCTGCGTAACTTTGCACATAGCCAAACGGTCCTGTCTGGGAGACAGGATAAGATCAGGTTCTTTTTTAGTTCAAAGGACCCTTTGTTTGGTAAGTATTGTTTTGGATTTTGAACATAGGTATTACCTGACAGAAACCGGTTTTCACAACAGACAACTTGGGCTGGTGCTTTGCTAATTAAAATGCTGATTGTGATCACAGGTACAAGCCACAGGCAGGCCAACTAAAGCTGCTTCTAATCAACAAAGACTTCGGCTGGGCGACTCCGAGGGGGGGTAGTTTTGTTGTCTATTTAACCTCTGTATTCCTATACTTCGAGACTCTTTACTCACCTGACAGCACGGAAAATCTACTTTTGGACATTCGGAAGGGTAAAGCTGAAGAGACTCTTGAAGCTATATCAACCCTATAGATGGGAATGCTTATTTCAGTGACCATCCCAGTAACTATTATTATTGTTATGTGTATTGTTAATTTTTTGATGTTAAGGCTGGACCATACTTCACTCCCAGGGTTAGCTTTATGCTGACGACTTTCTTTTTCTATCACCAACATAAGAGGACTTACAGACCACAATTATGATCTTCCAAAAGAACGCAAAAGTTTGTTTACTTAAAAGAGATAATTTTTTTTACATTCCTACCTCCTTATTTAATTATTCCTTATAATGTATTTACTTGTATATTGATGTTCATAATGTTTATGTAATGTTTATACAGTCAGCACTCACATATCCGACCCTATATTATCTTGACTTCAGTGACGGTTAAACGAGTGTGACGCATATGCAGTATGATAATTTCATTTTGGCCCGCTCCAGCCCTATTCCGTTTTTTCTGAAAACACAAAAAAGATACAATGTCAAAAATTCAAAATTGCAGAATATAGGCCCTATGTCAAAGTTCACTTGCAAATGAAAATGCACAAAAAGCAACTAAAGATCACAGATTTAAGAAAAATATGTCACAGTGTCTAAAACTGTTTAATGATTCACTTTTACATTACCATAGCTAGTCTAGTTCACTTTGTTTTTGCTGCATTTTTGTCATGTGAAATTGGAGGAAGCACTGTGTAACTGCATAATAAAAAATGCGATAAAAAAATAAATAAAATAAAATAAAAGTGGGTTGTGAGGGATAAAGAATGCTGACTGTATTGTATACTGTACTTTTAATTGCTTTGGTAATATCACCAATGTTGTCATGCTAATAAAGCACCTTTGAATTTGAGAGAGAGGGAGAGGGTGAGGATGAGGGTAGTGGTGCTAAACTGTAACCCAGGACAGAGATCCTAAATGTTCTGAATTATGCATGTAAAATAAAGTAGCATTTACATATGAAATCTGTGATAAATCTATCTGACGTCTGCATCTCTACATCTTTGTCATCTGTAACTTGTGTAGTGATTTTTTGCAGACCCACCGTCTGTTTCGAAAGGGGCACACCAGTGCAAAGCCCTCAATTACAAACTAGTTTGGCTTAATTTGCTGGTCTTGTGATTGGGCAGCAGTGTGGAGTAGTGGTTAGGGCTCTGGACTCCTGACCGGAGGGTTGTGGGTTCAATCCCAACTGAGGGACACTGCTGCTATATCTTTGAGCAAGGTACTTTACCTAGATTGCTCCAGTAAAAACTGTATAAATGGGTAATTGTATGTAAAAATAATGTGTTATCTTGAAACAATTGTAAGTTGCCCTGGATAAGGGTGTTTGCTAAAAAATAAATAATAATTTTAAAAAAGTATTGTTAAAATATGCCAATTTGACCTATAGAATGGTATCTCCCTTTATATTATCAATAATTTTTCTTGATGTGCCTGTTGACAGTATACAACAAAATCTTTTTTGGTAACGTAATGATTTTAATGAAGACAGGAATTCAATAAGCATAAATGTGTCTTTGATGTTACTTTATATAGTTTTGCATATCCATTAAAACATGTGAACTGACAAACAAGTACACTGTAAAGTTAAAAGCAGTTTTATTTTACATTTGAAAACTACATTGAGATTAATATTGTATTTGTTAACATCCCATTAAATCAAACCCACGTATTATCAAAGGGCTGTCCTCTGTTTTGGCACCCTTGTGGTAAAAATCTGATCTATGCTTTCTCTGAGTTGAACTCAGCATACACTGATTTACCAGAGGAACATCTATACTCTCCATACTCTGTCTTGACACTCTTGCCCTGGGTAACAGTAAACTCTACAGGGACCCTCACTGACACTTCTTTTCTGATGACATTCACAATTAGCTTTGTATGTGGTGGGATCTTTGCTGGCATATTCAGGGCACTCGTTTCCTTTTGAGTTGTCGACTCAGTTTCCCCCTTTTTAAAGGTAAAAGTGTTGGAAACTGACAGGCTGGCCTCCATGGAAACCCCAGGTACAATGTCCATGGAGAACGTTGTCCCTGCAGTGATGGTGGTGGAGTTGCTAAAGCTCACGCTCTGGCTGACGGTTGATTCATACTCTTTGGTGGCACTTGTAGAAAAGGATTGCTCAGTGTCTGTTCGGTTCACCCCAATAATCTCATCAATCTTGAGGTTTCTCTCATTCTCTTTCACCATCTGGTCCCACAGGATCTTGGCTTCAACCACAGGTCTGCCAGACTTCAAAGGACGAACATGACTTACCCTGTCATTGAATCCAATATCCTTATAGTTAGCAACTCTTTCTTCCATCCTGACCACGTTACGTTACGTTCTGTGTGCTCATACAGCACCCAGGCACCGCGGTTCACAATGTGGGAGGAAACTTCATCATTGAAGCTTGCAAATGTGAGGTTGGTTTCAGTGTTTAAAACCACCTGACGTCCTTGAAAATTGCTGTGCTGAAACAAAACGATTTCAGGGCTCTCAAGATCCTCCATGATGATCTTTAGTGAGGAGAATGAATCATTTCCATCGATGCTGGCATACTCCCCTTCCTCATAAACTCTCTGTTGTCCTGCATAGTTGGTGTTCTCATAAGCTACCCATGGCTGGCCGATTACCTTCAAGGATGAAATGCAGTCGTTAAAGCTTTCATTTATCAGATTGGGAACATCTCTGTGGAACTCTTTGCTGAGGCCTTGGAAATTGCCATGCGGATACACAATGATCTTGCTCATGGTGAGTGTTTTCAGTTTCTATTGGAATGCAGTCAGGGTTTTCTTGAGCACCAGCAAGTGGTAGTATACAGAATGGACTGTGTGGACAGTTTATATAGACACACAGTTCATAGGGTTTGCAATGCCCCACCCATCTACCCCTTCTTTAATTGGACAATTTGTACCCACCTACATGCACTGTAATCCTGCCTTAGGGGGCTCTTTTTTTAATTGAGAATAAGAATCTAATACAAGGTGAAAAATGAGTATTTTACATATGTTAGAATAGATTGTTTGAAGCCATTCATTAAAATAACACTAATATCTGGCATTTAATTCAACTTGTTAATTAAGAAAACACAGCTATAGGTTATTCACGGAATTACGGCACAGACCTATTTAATAAAATAGTATAAGGTAGTAAAATATATTTTTTTGTAAGGACACCTTTCCATTTAGTTATGATTACAGTTGAGGCTAGGTATATAGGATATTATATAGATCTATTTTCCTAAAAACATAGCATGTGTCAATAAAACCCTTTTATTTTGTCCATATGCATATTTGTAGGGATTATTTACAGATTCCTCACTGTTCTCCTACGTTCTAAATTGTAGCTGTTGTTGGTTTGGGTCCTCCAGAACAAATGCAGACCACCACTGAAATGTAGCCTCCTAAAATATTTAATGATTCTGCTCCCAACCATTCATTTTAATTCCACCCGGTTTCCTATTTTATTAGAAATTCCTGGTTTTCACGGTGCTGTAGTCATTCTGTAGTCAAACAATACAACCTGAAGGCTGGACTTCAATAACAGGGCCAGTGGCACGGTGTATTGAATAAGCACAGTTAAAGTCGACTGCTCTGTGAAATCCTCTTTTAGCACTGTGGACTGATTACTTCCATTGTACTTGTCCAGGAATTTTATGATGAATGGGCTGCATTTTGTAAATTGTGCAAATGCCCCATCAGTAATTTACATAAGTTAAGGCACAAGCAATATCAAATAAATGTTATTTAAAGGAAAACTATGAAACAGGAGTAATTACAGATTATAACATTATTTCTTCTTTTTAGAAATGTTGGCATGCTACTTTGCTGTTACTCTCTGCAGATACTTCACACAGGAAATTCTTAAATTGCCTGTGTTGTAAGGCTGACTTGAATCATATCTATGGGAATATGCTATTTGATAGCTTGTACAAACGATTTATCACACAAAATGTAATGACATGAATGTATACTCCTGTGGTATTTGTTGCATGTTTTACTCCACTCAGTCCACTTTTCCTTTGGTTAGTTTCAAGACTTGACTACAGTAATCAAGGTCCTTGACCAGGTATCACACTATGGACCAGATATATAGAGCTTTTTGCTCCAGTGTAAAGTTTGAACCATTTTTAATACCCCTTAGTTTCATAAGGAAAAACCCAGCGTAACAAAGTTACACACCTTTGCCAGGAGGACAGGGGTGGAGTATAGCCACAGGGTTTAAAATAATACAGTGCTTGAGACGGGGGATCTCTTGTTAAACAGCATTCCTTCCATTGGAGTTGTCCAGCAGTTCCATGATGAATGGGCTGCATTTTGTAAGTTGTGTAAATCCTTCTTCAAGTTAAGGCACATAGAATATCAAATACATGTAATTTAACAGTACAGCATGTGATTATATTATCATTTCTTTTTTTTCAGAAACTTTGGCAGGCTTTGCTGTTTCCCTCACCTTTGCAGTGCTTAATACAGTAGTTGTTTGCTGGTAATATTGCAGCACACTCCAGGATTACATTTTAATTATGGAGCTGCTATCCTTTTTGCTGCTTTTAGAAAATAGCAAATAATAAAGGAACCAACAGCTGTGATAAATATAACTGATGCTTTGGGGAATCTTTATAGAATTTTAAAATGAAATAACTGCACACATATTGTATATCATAGTTTTTGTTATTTTGTGCTTTTTAAAAGCTGCTTTAGGGATAATGATGCCATATTTAGAACTTAATGCTAGAGTTAGAGATTCTAAGTGTTCTGAATAAAGCCTGTAACTGAAGGGAAACTCTTTGTTAAAATAAAAGTACTGTTTACATGTGAAATCATTTGACCACCACTCTGTTTGTTTAGAAAAGGGACACACCCATGCAAAGCCTTCAATTACAAACCAGATGGCTTGATTTGCTGACCTCAAGTTGTTTATCTCCCATTAAATCTTCTGCAAATCCACTTAAGTGAAAATAATTCCTTTAAGAATCAGATAAAACCATCTGTTGTCCATCTAAAACAAGAACAAAAACATATTTGCTGTCATTTTCTTTTCGTTCTTCTTACATAGATTTGTTCAAATATTATTATTATTATTATTATTATTATTATTATTATTATTATTATTATTATTATTATTATTATTATTATATCCAGGCTGACTTAACATACAAAGTATCACATTACAAATGATTTCCTTGCAAATTATCACATTATTGAATATCACATTACAGCTAAGAGCAGTTGTAAAGTACTATATATATATATATATATATATATATATATATATATATATATATATATATATATATATATATATATATTACAACCTACTGTAAGGATAACAGTAATTAAAACTGAAACCCAGGACAGAGATTATAAATGTTCTAAAACTGCAGTAAACCTCTTTTGTAAAATATAAGTACCATTTACTTGTGAAATCTGTGAGAAATCTGTCTAACATCTACAACTGTTGTGTAGTGTAGGGGTCCACAGACCCCAGATGTTGCTCCTCTGTCCCAGGACGCAGCTCCTAAGCCAACCTAAGTAGCATCTGGGTCCCCTGCTGCCACTCCGTAGCACAAACTGTGGATTTGTTAATCAACAATATATCAGCCCCACACTCCCCTTCTCTTCAAATCCACACAGCCACCTTTAGCTAGAAGATTCATAGAAATAATCAATCAAAGGATACAAAGGGTGGCGTCACAGAAATGCTTTAATTAAGATCTGTGAAGATTATTAGTCTAAGACTTTTGCAGACCACAAGCATTTTTATCTACACATATGTATATAACAGGACGTGTTAAATGACAATCAACTTGGAAATATACTAGGGAACACACTTATTGTGATCTAAAACAGTAAAAATAAACCAGGTTAATAATAAAATGCGAAATAGGGAATTAAACATGACTAAGACAGAGAATTCAAAACATAAAGATAGGAGACCCAAAAATAGACATGGTACCAAATACACAAAAGATAAGACAGAAGACATAGTATTTAATTTATCAAGTAAAACCTTAACCACATCCCAAAAAGCAGTACTGAGTAAAGGACTTAAGTTTATACCGACTAAAAGATACATCGATAAAGATAAACTGGCCACTGAATTGAAGGAGTGGGAGAGACGATGAGATTAGCGGAATATTTTTTCAATGAAAATATCTCAGATTCAGAGGGTAATTATGAGCATGGGATTAAAGTTAATAGTACAAGCACATGGACTCCTCGGATGGAAGAGACAAATGGTTAGATATGTATATTGAAGTAGTTAAACAAGAAATAATAGTAGGACTAAAGAAAAGATGTAAACTTAATCTAACCAATATTGAAGAACAAGCTATGACTGAGTTGTTAAATGATGATGATATAATGTTAAGACCAGCAGATAAAGGCTCAGGAATAGTGATAATGAACACAGATGACTATATGAAATCTGTAGAATGTGAATTAAATAATACAGATACATATGAAGAAGTTAAAAGCAATAAGATCAATAAATCGGCAAAAGAGGTTAAGGAAATTATGGAGAGACTATACAATAAAGGAATTATATCAAAAGAATTTAAAAAATACATGCAGCCACATAATGCGAGAACAGGCCTAGCAAGAGGAAATCCTAAAATGCACAAAGAAAATTACCCGATGCGAATGGTAGTCAGTACAATTGATAATCCAACACACATAATAGCTGAAATAGCAGAAAAACAACTTAGGTCGCACGTTGAGAAATTACCAAGCTATGTTAAGGATACAACACAATTTTTAAAAAGACTTGAATCAATAAAACAAAACCTTCCAGAGAATACAATTTTATTTTGCATGGATGTAAAATCCTTGTACCCTGGAGCCAGCTGCCCAACGTTTCGATATGTTGCACATATCTTTCTCAAGGGAGCCTGTGTTTGAATCAAAACATTGGAGGTATTTATAGGTTTTTGACGGCATGACAACTACTTGTTATTGTTTACATTCAAATCTATGATTTATTCTTACATGATGTAATGCTCTTCTATATATTGTGACATCATTTTTACTTCTATCTTAGAATCTGTATTAATTCTAATAAACATTATTTTATATAAATTTATATTTTTATTATATCATGCAATGCTGGCTCTGAGGATCAGTCTAGATTTGGCCTCCCAGCGCATCAGCATGCACAATTTTTGAACAAACTTTGTTTATTTATTTAAATGTTATATATCTATTGAAGTTAATTAGTTCATTCTTTTCTGTTGAGTCCCGCTGGCATAATTGTATTCAGTCTATTTATCCATTTACTTTCTTTTATTCTTCTATATGTTGCATTGTCTAATTTTAGCTGTTCTAATACTACAAACTTTACATCATTTATGTCATGTCCTTGACTGGTGAAGTGCTGTACTATTGGTTCATTCATTTTTTATTTCTAATTAATGAAAGGTGGTTCTGAATTCGTTTATATAAAGTAGTTCCAGTCTCTCCAACATATTTGATTTCATCACATTTTTCACAGGCTATTCCATAAACAACATTGCTATTTTTACAGTAGGTATTAGTTTTTAGTGGATATGTGGTGTTCTTATGTTTAATTATATTTTTACTTTTATCTATGTATTTACACACTTTACATCTACTGGTGCACATGTTCAGTAGAACCTATTTTGTCAATTATTCTTTTATGTTTACTGTGAACTAAAATATCACCTAAATTAGCTTCTCTTTTGAATGCTACAACTGGGGCCTTAAGAAATACTTTTTTAATTTTTCTGAATTATGTAGAATCCGCAAGTGTTTCCAAACTATCTTAGAAATATTGGGCAAAAGTTTAGAGTAAGTCATTATTAATGGGACTCTTTTGACCTTTTTATCTCTAGTTTTATAATCTAGTAGATCATCTCTTTTAGTTTATCCACTTTTCTTAACTCCGTCTCTATAATTCTTTCTTTGTATCCTCTTTTTTAAGATTTGTTTTTAATACATTTCTTTGTTTTACATAGTCACTTTCTTTTGAGCATATTCTTCAGTATTCTTATTCCTAGACCCTTTGGGATTGCCCTTTTAGTGTGTATCGGATGTGCAGAGGACATGTGTAAATACTGGTGCATGTCAGTAGGTTTACAGAAGAGGTCAGTCTCAATTGAACCTTCTTCAAGTTTTACTATGGTATCTAAAAATTCTATTTCTTTCCTTGACCATCGAAGGTCCACCTTAATATTACTGTGTATTTCATTTGCTATTTTATGAAACTGGAAGAGAGACTCTTCTCCATGTGTCCAAACCCCAAAAATATCATCTACAAACCGAATGTATTCTAAAGGTTCTCTTCCGATTTTCTAAGTAATTGTTCTTCCCATGTTCCCATGTATGTACTGGCAAAATGCATTCCTAATTTAGATCCTATTGCTGTACCATCGTTTTGTTTGTAATTCTTATCAACAAATGTAAAATAACTGTTTTCTAAAACTACGTTGATCATGTTCAGTACTTCTGCTGTTGGTATTGATTTATCTAGTCTATTATCTAGTGCTTTTTGACAAGCTTCTAAAGTTTCTTTACTGAGGGACACTTGGGTACAAGGATTTTACATCCATGCAAAATAAAATTGTATTCTCTGGAAGGTTGTGTTTTATTGATTTAAGTCTTTTAAAAATTGTGTTGTATCCTTAACATAGCTTGGTAATTTCTCAACGTACGACCTAAGTTGTTTTTCTGCTATTTCAGCTATTATGTGTGTTGGATTATCAATTGTACTGACTATCATTCGCGATCGGGTGATTTTCTTTGTGCATTTTAGGATTTCCTCTTGCTAGGCCTGTTCTCGCATTATGTGGCTGCATGTATTTTTTAATTCTTTTGATATAATTCCTTTATTGTATAGTCTCTCCGCAATTTCCTTAACCTCTTTTGCCGATTTATTGATCTTATTGCTTTTAACTTCTTCATATGTATCTGTATTATTTAATTCACATTCTACAGATTTCATATAGTCATCTGTGTTCATTATCACTATTCCTGAGCCTTTATCTGCTGGTCTTAACATTATATCATCATCATTTAACAACTCAGTCATAGCTTGTTCTTCAATATTGGTTAGATTAAGTTTACATCTTTTCTTTAGTCCTACTATTATTTCTTGTTTAACTACTTCAATATACATATCTAACCATTTGTCTCTTCCATCCGGAGGAGTCCATGTGCTTGTACTATTAACTTTAATCCCATGCTCATAATTACCCCCTGTCTGATTTTCTGCATTTTTGCACATTTTTCACATTGTATTTGGTCAGATTTTTTTGTGGGTTGTAGTAGTATATAGAGGGAGTCTGAGAGAAAAAATGACACCAAACTTTGGTGCTTCTTTCATTTGTTTGGTGTGCAAGGTAATCAAATATGCAATCTTCAGGTGTGAAAAAAGTTATTGCCCCCCAAGTTAACTCAACCCAATTAAAGGGATAATTAGGGTCAGCTGTTTGAGTTCTTTGGTTAACAACCAGGCCTGATTTGGGCCAGCCCTGCCCAATATAAATCTGACTAACTTTGGCCCTTACCATCAGAGTGAAGTTGTCAACACACAGGTTCTAGAGGCACATCATGCCACAGACAAAAGAAATTCCTGAAGATCTCCGGAAGAAGTTGTTGATGCCTATCAGTCTGGAAAGGGTTACAATGCCATTTCTAAGGTTCTGGGACAGTAGTGAATCTTCCCAGGAGTGGCCGTCCTGCCAAAATCTCTCCCAAGAGCATGACGTAAAATCGTCCTGGAAGTCACAAAGAACCCTAGAACAACATCCAGGGATATGCAGGCCTCTCTCGCCTTGGCTAAGGTCAGTGTTCATGACTCCACCATCAGAAAGACACTGGGCAAAAATGTGATTCATGGCAGAGTAGCAAGGCGGAAACCATTGCTCACTAAGAAGAACATGAGTGCTCCTCTCAAGTTTGCCAAAAAGCACCTGGATGATCCTCAAGAGTTCTGGAACAATGTTCTCTGGACAGATGAGTCAAAAGTGGAACTTTTTGGCAAACATGGTCCCTGTTATGTCTGGCAAAAACCACTGCATTCCACAGTAAGAACCTGATACCAACGGTCAAGCATGGTGATGGTAGTGTCATGGTTTGGGGATGCTTTGCTGCATCAGGACCTGGACGCCTTGCCATCACTGAAGGAACCATGAATTCTGCTCTGTATCAGAGAATTCTACAGGAGAATATCAGGCCATCTGTCCGTGAGCTGAAGCTGAAGCGCAGCTGGGTCATGCAGCAAGACAATGATCCGAAACACACAAGCAAGACTACCTCAGAATGGTTGAAGAACAAAAAATTTAAAGTTTTGGAATGGCCTAGTCAAAGTCCAGACCTAAACCCCATTGAGATGTTGTGGCAGGACCTGAAACGAGCAGTTCATGCTTGAAAACCCACAAATGTCACTGAGTTGAAGCAGTTCTGCATGGAGAAGTGGGCAAAAATTCCTCCACGGCTCTGTGAGAGACTAATCAATAACTACAGGAAGCGTTTGGTTGCAGTTATTGCTGCTAAAGGTATGAATCCAGTTATTGAGTCTAAGGGGGCGATTACTTTTTCACACTGGGGCATTGGGTGTTGCATAACTTTCTTTAATAAATAAATGAGCTATGTATCAACTTTTTGTGTTATTTGTTCACTCAGGGTCCCTTTTATCTAATATTAGGTTTTGGTTGAAGATCTGATAACATTCAGTGTCAAAAATATGCAAAAATGCAGAAAATCAGACAGGGGGCAAATACTTTTTCACGGGACGATATATACATACAGTCACCTCCTAAATTATTGGCACCCTTGATAAAGATGAGCAAAAATGGCTGTATAAAATAAACAACACAGGTAATGAGCTATATTTTATGCTCAAATATATGGGAAAACCATATTCTTTTATTCTAATACAAAATCTCAGAGTAAAAGTTTTTTTATTAACAAGTAATAATATTTTTTCTCAAAAAGATAGGTGTCAGAATTATTGGCACCCCTAAAGATTTTTCTAAATAAAATCAAACAAAATTAAATCTACATTAACATTCTACTTCTTTAAGTTAATCTGAGTCTTAAGGAACTGTATTAGGTTCTTCCATGGCTTCCTGTTTCACTGGAAGCCATGGAATAGGCTATTTGGAAGGGTTGCCAGAAAAAGCCTTTATTGAGAGCAACCAACAAACGTAGTTCTGAGTTTGCTAAACGGCATTGGCACTTCGATTGGAACCAGGTGCTATGGTCAGATGAGACGAAAATAGAGCTCTTTGGCCACGCACACCAGTGGTGGGTTTGGCGTCGAAAGAAGGATGCGCGTGCAGAAAAGAACCTCATACCTACTGTAAAATATGGTAGTGGATCTTTGATGTTATGGGGCTGTTTTGCTTCCACTGGTCCTGGGGCCCTTGTTAAGGTCAACAGCATCATGAACTCTACCCAGTACCAGGACATTTTAGCCAAAAACCTGGTTGCCTCTGCCAGGAGGCTGAAACCTGGCCGCAAGTGGATCTTCCAGCAAGACAACGACCCCAAGCACACATCAAAACCCACAAAGAAATGGTTAATTGACCACAAAATCAACATTTTGCAATGGCCATCTCAGTCTCCGGACTTGAACCCCATTGAAAACCTGTGGTTTCAATTGAAGAGGGCAGTCCATAAGCGCAGACCGAAAGATATCAATGATCTGGAAAGATTCTGTCTAAGATCCCTCCCAGTGTGTTCTCCAATCTCATTAAACATTATAGAAAAAGACTCAGTGCTGTTATCCTTGCAAGGGGAGGGTGCACAAAGTACTGAAAACAAGGGTTCCAATAATTGTGACACTTCATTTTTTTTGGAAATAAATTTATAATTTGAGAAATGTGTCATTTTGGTTGATTCCATTGAATCTTTAATAAAGTCAAATATATTCCACATGTTGGAAAATTACAATATAGCTCAGTACTGGTATTATTTATTTTATACAGTCTTTTTTGCTCCTCTTTATCAAGGGTGCCAATAATTTTGGAGGTGACTCATATATTATGATTTATTTCTGTTTTAAAATGGAACATTTGCATGCAAAACAAATCTTTATATAAATATTTTTTAAAAAGTGTGGTACGTAGGATTTGAACCTATAACCTTTTGTTTGCAAGCGTGCTGTGATAACTGTCTCCGTGCTACACGCATTAGTTGAGACAAGTAGCATTTTGAAAGATGAAGTCAGCCAGCAGAGAATTCTCAGGACGACACACACACTTTTTGGAGATTTTTTTGGAGATTTTTTGTTGGAGGTTTGTATGTGTGTCCCGCTCTATGTATTATTATTTGTATTTTTATTTGCGGCGCGGGTAAAAGCGCCGCCTTTTATTACTTATTATTTAAAACCTCGTGAGGATGCATGACTGATCAGCTACTGATTATTTAACTAGCTGACAGTCATGCATCCTACCAACGCGTGCAGACTCTGGCCGAGGGTAATAAGATAATTAACAACTAGTTACCCCCTCGGCCAGAGTATAAGAACCAGCAGTTGTCCGTTCTGGAGGTGGAGTGTACAGAGGAGAGAGCGAGGAGAGAGCGAGGAGAGAGCGAGGAGAGAGCGAGGAAAGAGCGAGGAAAGAGCGAGGAAACATAACATTTAAAAACGACTGCTAAACAGTGTTTGTTTATTCGTTTGGCCCTTGTGCCTTTTTGTTTTGTGTTTTGTTTAAATCTTTTGTTTTTGTTTAATTATTAATAAATACGCTGAATGCCATAGCATTCAGCTTCACCCGCCCATCCACTGTTTGTGATTCAGTTACTTCCTGGTCCGTGACATCACCACTGCGAGCCAGCCTGTCACATATGGTGTCCCGTGGACAAACAACGCCCACGAGCCGGACCAGGAAAGAAAAAGGACGTTTTTTCAAAAATATTTTTTTTGGAAAAAAATAAAAATAAAAAAAAATGGGGAAGAGTAGCCGGAGGAGAAAGCAGCAGCAACAACAGCAGCAGGAGGCGCAGCAACAGCAGCAGGTCCCACCACGCTGGACGCCTGCCTCACCTGCCTGAAGGGTGAGGAGTGGTGCTTCAGCAGTTGGTGAGGTTGGGCACGTGGCACCGGGACCAACCCTCCATGGCAGGAGAGGAAGGAGCCTGAGCATCCAGCAAGGGTTAGAGAGGACCCGATCCTCCGAGGCGGAAGAATCCCGCCTCTTCTGAGGGGATCTGGGACTGGCTGGCAGAGCCTGAGAGGGATATAATGGTCGCCTCCCTGCTGTGATCAACCTCCTGTGGGCGAGAGATGGGGAGCGCTGGGAGGCCTGGGAACAGAAACACCAACCAGCATCCCTCCCAGACATCGCAGCCATGGTGCTCAACTACCTGGCTGCAGATATGGGAGGGGCCCCGCTGCTGTTTCCAGCGCCAGAGGGAGAGAAGCCATCAATGCCGTCTCCAGTGCCAGAGGGAGAGGAGCCATTGCTGCCGTCTCCAACGCCCGAGGGAGAGGAGCCATTGCTGCCGTCTCCAACGCCCGAGGGAGAGGAGTCATCGCTGCCTTCTCCAGCGCCAGGGAGAGGAGCCGTCGCTGCCGTCTCCAGCGCCAGGGGAGAGGAGCCGTCGCTGCCGTCTCCAGCCAGGGGAGAGGAGCCGCCGCCGCCGCCTCCAGCCAGGGGAGAGGAGCCGCCGCTGCCATCTCCAACGCCAGGGGAGAGGAGCCGCCGCTGCCGCCTCCAGCGCTAGAGGGTGAGGAGCCCTCGCCACTGTCTCCAGCACTAGGAGCAGAGCAGCAGGAGCTGCCTCTGTCTCCACCACCACCAGGAGCAGAGCAGCAGGAGCTGCCTCTGTCTCCACCACCGCCAGGAGCAGAGCAGCAGGAGCTGCCTCTGTCTCCACCACCGCCAGGAGCAGAGCAGCAGGAGCTGCCTCTGTCTCCACCACCGCCAGGAGCAGAGCAGCAGGAGCTGCCTCTGTCTCCACCACCGCCAGGAGCAGAGCAGCAGGAGCTGCCTCTGTCTCCACCACCGCCAGGAGCAGAGCAGCAGGAGCTGCCTCTGTCTCCACCACCGCCAGGAGCAGAGCAGCAGGAGCTGCCTCTGTCTCCGCCACCTCCACCAGCAGAGGGTGAATGCCTGCTGGTTCCGCCTCAAGCGCCGTGGGAGGACTGCTTACCGCTCCTACCTCCACCAGCAGAGGGTGAATACCTGCTGGTTCCACCTCAACCGCCGTGGGAGGACTGCTTGCCCCTCCCACCTCCACCAGCAGAGGGTGAATGCCTGCTGGTTCCGCCTCAACCGCCGTGGGAGGATTGCTTGCCGCTCCCAGCTCCACCAGCAGAGGGTGAATGCCTGCTGGTTCCACCTCCACTGTCATGGGAAGGACTGCTCCTGCCCTGCCTCGCACCGCCCAAGGATGCCTGCCTCGCACCGCCCAAGGATGCCTGCTCCGCATCGCCTGGGGCTGCCTGTTGCTTCACATCGCCTGGGGCTGCCTGTTGCTCCGCATCGCCTGGAGAGCCACCAGTTACAGGGAACGAGGGAGAAGTGGAGCTCCCGCTGCCGCCTCCATGGCCAGGGGCTCCTCCCGAAGTTCGCCTCCGAGGGTCCGCTACTGCTGCTGCTGCCGCCGCCTCCCGAGGGTCCGCTGCTGCTGCCGCCGCCTCCCGAGGGTCCGCTGCTGCTGCCGCCGCCTCTCGAGGGTCCGCTGCTGCTGCCGCCGCCTCGAGGGTCCGCTGCTGCTGCCGCTGCCTGCCGAGGTCTGCAGCTGCTACCTTCGCCTCCCGAGGGTCCTGTTTTGCCTGGGGTCGCTACTCAGTCCTGCCATGCGGCAGGAAATACTGTGGCTGGAGCCCCATGAAGGGGAGCTGCCGACCACGGAAAAGGGGGAAGGTCAGGAGACCAGCTCCCAGCTGCACTTTCGCGGCAGGAATACTGTGGCTGGAGCCCCATGAAGGGCAGCTGCCAGCCATGAAGAAGGTGGGGAGGTCAGGAGACCAGCTCCCCGCAGCAATTCTCGCTGCAGGAGAGAGGGTGGCCGGAGCCCCACGGAGGGGAGCTGCCGCCATGAAGAAGGGGGGCAGGTCTGGAGACCACCCCAAAATTTTTCTGGCCAGAGGAGCCAGCCTGTGCGTGGTCCACTGGGACGCTACAGTTGTTGGGGTGGGAGGAGGACATCCCACCGCGGGTCAGCCACCTTGGTCTGCTGTTGCCCCTGTTCCTGCGCCGGACTGCTAGCCGGGACTTTAGGGAATATGGGGGAGGTGGCCGTAAGGCCATGTGTGCTGCGCACAAGGGAGGGTATGTGTGGCGGTGTGTCCCGCCCTATGTATTATTATTTGTATTTTTATTTGCGGCGCTGGGTAAAAGTGCCGCCTTTTATTACTTATTATTTAAAATTCAGGAGGATGCATGACTGATCAGCTACTGATTATTTAACTAGCTGACAGTCATGCATCCTTACCAACGTAGCAGACTCTGGCCGAGGGGTAATAAGATAATTAACAACTAGTTAACCCCTCGGCCAGAGTATAAGAACCAGCAGTTGTCCTGCTCTGGAGGTGGAGTGTACAGAGGAGAGTACGGGAGAGAGCGAGACCGAGAGCGAGGAAACATAACATTTAAAAACAACTGCTAAACAGTGTTTGTTTATTCGTTTGGCCCTTGTGCCTTTTTGTTTTGTGTTTTGTTTAAATCTTTTGTTTTTGTTTAATTATTAATAAATACGCTGAATGCCATAGCATTCAGCTTCACCCGCCCATCCACTGTTTGTGATTCAGTTACTTCCTGGTCCGTGACGTCACCACTGCGAGCCAGCCTGTCACAAGGTTATATAAGGGGGTGTATGAGCCTGGGGACTGGAGACAGTCCAGGGCTGAACTTGAATGAGAAAATGTGAGTGTGACTGAGCGAGTCCTCATCACCCAAAGAGGACTTGTAAACCTTCCTGCCCTCTGGCCCTTCCTCCTAAACCAGCTGAATCCTGGCACAGTCCTGTGGCAGGAATCTCTTCTCAAACTCCAAGAAGATTTTGCTGACCATCCCAAAGCCCAGTCTCTCAATAGCCCTCATCTTTTCTTCCGGTAACACAGGCTTAAACATCATGGAGGAGTTGTCCTGCAGGTAGCCGAGGGAGGCTGTCACAATGATGTGATCTGCTTCTTGCTGCTGACCATCTTCACAAATCACCCTGACTGGACGGGCACCCTGAAAAGAGCTACTTGTTTCACATAGACCCCACTGGATACACTTTTTGTGTTATTTGTTTGTTACACAAGAGGGCGCCTGGAGACAGACTTTTTTAGAAACACACCCAATAAAGCTTGTTATCCTCCTGATCCAACAGAGTTAAAGAAGCCTCCTTCTAATGCAGTGCATAGCCACAGCTGACCAGCTGAGAACGCAAACAGAGAGGAGCAGGCTTCGTCTGTACACTCACTTCGCTTGCACCACTCAAAGACTCTTTGGGCATCTTCTGAGGAGGCCAAATCAGAGGCCTTGAACTCCTCATCTAGGTAACCTCCAAGACTTCTTAAATCATGCTTCATATCCAACTCTTGATCAAATGCTTTTGACATCAATTTACTAAAATAACAGCACACTTGCTCAACATGCTGCTTTCCACTTTGGTTGAAGAAATAATCTTGACGCGTTATTGATGCATGGTAATGCTAGTTCCCTCTTCAGCCAGCAAGCCATGTTCTTTGGCCAACTGATAGATGGGGTTTCCCTCCTGACCATAAATCCAATTAGCACCCAGCTCAATTACATTTTTCCCCAAAAGGCTTAGTTGTATGGATTCGACCTCCAGGTCTGTCCTTATCTTCCAGAATAGTGACATTTCAAAATCCATTACTTACTAATGAGGCAGCCGCTGCCAGTCCAGAAATCCCAGCACCAACTATTACAATCCTGTGCTCACCGAATACTGGGATTGTGGCCATTACATTACTGGTTCCTGTAAGGCAAATATAACATATACATTTTAGTACTATTTCCCCAGTTCAAAACATATAAACATGTGCCTTTAGAGCGCCCCATAATTCATTAAGCACCAACCAAGGCAGGCAGGCTAGCCTTTTCACTGGGTCCTAGTGCCACCCAAAGTACTAGCTTGTGGTATACGAATAAATTACAGAGAAATAAATAATCAATGGTATATTTTCTCAAATTAATAAATAATCTGTCAATACTTCCGTTTCATCATTTTCTGTTTCTTTAAATTACATGTATTTGATATTGCATGTGACTTAACTTATTTAACTTACTGATGGGGCATTTACATTTACTTACAAAATGCAGCCTATTCTTCATGAAACTGCTGGACAAATACAATGGAATGAATGCTGTTTAACAAGAGATCCCCTGTATAAGCACAGTATTGCTTTAAACCATGTGGCTATCCTCTGCACTCATTATGAAATGAAAGGATTCATTAGTAGAACTAATTTGAGTACTATTGTCACGACCAGTATTGATCATGCACACACACACATGCACATCTAGACTACCTCCACAATTACTACAAACAAAGAAATCATAATCAGTCTGCAGCTCTAAAAGAGGATTTCAGAGAGCAGTCGACTTTAACTGTGCTTATTCAATACACCTTGCCACTGGCCCTGTTACTGAACTGCTTCAGAGTGCAGTCTTCAGGTTGTATTGTTTGACCACAGAATGACTACAGCACCGTGAAAACCAGGAATTTACTGAGTTTACTGTTACCCAGGGCAAGAGTGTCAAGACAGAGTATGGAGAGTATAGATGTTCCTCTGGTAAATCAGTGTATGCTGAGTTCAACTCAGAAAGTATAGATCAGATTTTTACCACAAGGGTGCCAAAACAGAGGACAGCCCTTTGACATTATGTAGTTTTGATTTCATGGGATGTTAACAAATACAATCATAATCTTTTAACTTTACATTGTACTTGTTTGTCAGTTCACATGCATTAATGGATGTGCAAAACTATATACAGTAACATTAGACACATTTATGCTCATTGAATTCCTGTTTATATGGCTGTCTTTCTTCACGAAAATCATTAAGGGGATGTTAAATACAATCTATAACAAAATCAATGTAAAAAAAACAAGTTAGAAAAATGCAACAGCTGTTTAAATTGGTGATATCAAACACAAAAGCCCAAGTTAGGAAAAGCAATTGGGGCAACCTTGTCAAGCATCAAGCAAATAGGCATAAGTGGAAAGGTGCTGGGGACCAAGACTCACACAATTGATGCTTCTAACTTGGCGCTTTTTTTGATCGCTTTGCTCTACTTTATCGCTCCACATGAAATGCTCTTTATATGACATGCAGTGACTGAGACACACACTGAGACATACAAACACACTGAGACACACACAGTCTCAGTGTGTGTGAATGTGTCTCAGTCACTTCAAGTAATACAAAGAGCATATTCCTAATGGTGGATCCATAAAATAAAGCGTTAACTGCTAATGAGAAGGAGAGAAATTGGTTTTAGAAGGCTATCAAATATAGCTTTAATAAAAGTAGTTGAAATGTAATAGACCCAGGAAACACGTACTGTTTTAAATGATTTAATCTGTTGCACATTTACTTCTTTTATCAGAAGCAAAGACAATACATCCGATATAATAGATTAACTCATTACCTCTTACAATTGATATCACTAATACAAAAAACAGAAACGGAACATCATGTATTACAGTACTTTAATAAAAAAGGCGCATAATACAATTATCAAGAATATATTAATATGTCTCTGAAACTGAGACCGTATTTTTCTAATGATTAAAAACTACAGGCATTTCGGACTGATAAAGGATTGCAATTCATTACTAATCAAGAAAAAAACACAATTGATTATTGCTGTGTTTCTGTATATTTACAGCAATGTTTATTATATTGATGCACTGTGCTGTCACAGTAATTTCATAATGGCATGCACTGTAGCTATTATGGTATATCATACATTAAAATTCAAATACATGCAGTACAGCCCTTATATAAAAGTTTGCCACGGTAAATGTGACCTTGAAGGCCATTAGCGAAATCAAGTTGCTGCAAAAAAATCCTGTTTTAAAGTACCCTGTTTTTAATCGGTTTCAGTTAAATTTAAAAATGTTTGCCTGTATTTTCTTATTACATAAATCTATTACTGTAAATCAACTTCAAGTCTTCATGAACAGAAAATATTTTCAAATGTGATAGAAAGCGTTCAACTTGGTACTGGCTTTATAACTGATTCTAGATTGAAGCACAGTTGTGTTTGGAAAGTTACTTTGTGTTGTATCATGTATCATGTAGTAGTTGTATTGCAATGGCATGACTTACTTAGTTTAGTAACATTTTATCAGAACATTTAATTTCTGATTAATATCCTAATATTATAGGTATGTGTATTTTGTATAGTGTTGGCTATTTCCGCTCATTAGTCTAGATCTAAAGTCCCTTTTCAACCACATTTCAATTTTTGGTTTTAGAAATTACCACTAGGAGTGTGCATGTAAATATCTGTCCCTTCTGTGACCATGGCAATTGTGAGTTAGTAAATTGAATGAATTTCTATACAAAATCAGTTACAGGGGCTAAAAAAGAACAAAACTGTGCTGGACTAGTTAGCAATTGTGATAAATAACGCTCTAAGAAGAACCAACAATGGAGAATGAGAGAGGACACATATTTCTGTGTTAATCAAGGTCACCTTGAGAATTGATTGGAAGAGTTGATACTGTTTATTAGATTAACTGTTATATGCAGACACTAGATGACATTGAAATTCATCCTCTTACCTCTAATTGCACTAGCAACATTATAACTGGGCCTCCTTTTTCTTTTTTTAAATTACAACACAGTATATTTTAAGTTGCTCTTGTTTCCTGGTACCTAATTACTTTATCAATTTCAGTTCTGCTTTAAGAACAAAGGAGAGGCCATTTTGTTAATTCTCGTCTGGTTCCTAGTAGCTGATTAATCTAAAAACAAATCAGTTCTTAAAGGATCCCAATTATTCAGCATCAACAACAAGGCTAGACAGCCCATCCTATACCCTCACCACTGTCTCCTACCCTCTCCTAATTGTATGTCCACTGAATTTACTACAGTGTCCTCTGGTCCTGGTTTCTGTGCTGTACTTAAACCATTAGTTACGGGTTATTTTTGCCAACTCCTTTTAATATTTTAAAGATGTTAATCAAGCGGCCCTAACCTGAATAAATTAGTTTCCTTTAGCTCATTCCTTTAAGCCAGGAGATTTACTCCAACGGATCTGTATAACTAGAACTTACAGCACAGGAAATGATCAGATACCAGGAATCTATAGTGTTGTACATACAGTACACTGAAACAGCAAGCAAATTTCTGTTCTGGAACACATTTCGCATTTAATTGAGAGCTGTAAGGAAATAACTAATTAGTAAAAAAGGAGTGTTCGATTCTGAGTTTTGTATTCAGCTGTCTGTGTATAAAATGATTGTAGATCATATTAATGATTGTGACAGGTTACCCCTTTTTTGTTTTGAGAGTCTTTTGGTTCTTTCCTGGTTGGTTCTACTTTAATTCAGGATATTTCAAATACAAATTAAAAGTTTGTTTCTGATCTACAGTATATTCCAATGGTCCAACTCAATTAGCTGCAACACACAGGAAATAATTGAGTACCAGGAAGCACAGTCTTTTTTTATCTATATTTTTGTAAAACAAAGGGACAAAAGACTTCCATCACAATAAAGGGGTGACCAATGATACGGTTTCTAAAGGAAATCTTCCTATTCCCTATGGAGGCACTCTAACAGAACAATAGAGCATGGTATGGTATTGGCCTTTTAAAGACATTCGCCCTTGGAAAACAAATTAGCAAAATCATATCTACGTATATATATATTTTCTAGAAAAGGCCCTTTTCTTTCTTCAGGTTCTGCTGTTTCCAGTGAGGCAGGGCCCAGAACGAAGGACGGGACATTCCGAAAATTTCAGCAAAGTCTTCATTTGAAAGGTGCTCCTGCAAAAAAAAAGGAAACGCTTGTCATGCTTGTGACATGTGTAGAAATACATTGGCTGTTGTGGTAGTAAAACAGACAAATAATTGGTTTAGTTTAATAATAAAGCTAATGTGTTTTCAACCTTTTCATCTCAAGTACCAGTTTTTCAGCAGCGACCAGCAGGTGTACCAGTAGCTATGAGCAATCTTAAAAGGCTATTGTAAAACAGAGACCTACTCCATTACAACCGGTTCTCTCGCAAATGTCCCTGAAGATGTGACAGTTTTGTTAAATTATTTCACCACAAATAACAAGTCCTTTCCTTTATCGGTGGTTCGGTTGTACAAACAGATCGATAGATTATGATAGCGGGATTAGCGGATGACTGTGGTTTGAGAATCACATTGTCATAAAACACAACTGCTGTTGTGTGTACCAGTTGCAAGCCTGTTGACAACTACTGGTTTAATCCAGAAGGGTCGATGTCCGGCTGACACCACCCACTCCTGTACTTGATAGCCAGTGTAGAATATAAAATATCCCCCTATACTGTCTGGTAGTGCAGGCTCAGAGAGTAGCACAGCAGCTATCCGGGTGGCACTGCTTATCCCAGAGCCCTTTACCTCCTTCCTGGATGGGTCTGCTCCTTCAGGAAGCTCCTCAGCCTGGCGGTTGACCAGCTGCTCAGCAGGGAAGGTTGGCAGGGGGCCCTGCTGCACTGCCAGGTTCTCCTGTTTAGAATTTTTCAGAGGCAGGTTCTGAGAATAAAAGAGATTTAAAGTGTTACAGAACACCATGCTGTTTCAAGCTCAATACTTACCTTGTGCAGTTCTGTCTTTTTGGTAGTTCTGTATTTTTAAACATGTTGTTGCAACGCCTGTCGCAAAGAAACAGATGTCTTGGAAACTACACACTGACAATTACTTTACAAGATTCTCTGTTTGCAGTATTGGATTTTTTTTTAAATATCTAAATCTGCCAGTTCTTCTATACAGGCCTTTAAAGTAATTGTAGCGAACAACATAGTTCTGTACATTTTTGCCCGAATCAACATCCATCATTATATAGGTCTCAAATAGGTCCCACACATTTTAGGAAACATGTATTTTCATTTTTAAATATCTGGTACTACTCTAGGATAAAGAAATCTTTGTTTATAAGCCATGCTTTTAGACTGGCTTGCACTTCTTGGGTCATTGTCCCCACCCCTTCACTGGCTGCTAATAAAAGCAGTAACAGATTTCCTGGAAGGACAGACAAGAAAAGTGGGAATTTTCATTAACCTCGTGTAGTACCAGATGTCATGTTTTAAAATGAATATATATGTTTGCTATAACATGTGTTTCTTTCAAAACTGCACACCTATGTAGCCAATGTAAGTGCAAAAAGGGTAAGATTTATGGAATTATGTTGTTAGCTATAATGACTTTAACTTCTGCTACAGTCCAATAGCCTGCAATGAGAACAACAGAAGACAAGCAGGAGACAACTTGCAGAAATAACATTTAACCTCCCCCTCTTATCCAGTGGCAGAGGAATTCTTGCAAGTTAGCTACTGAGGCTCACATACCGCTGTGATTTCCACAATGGTGCTGACGTCCCCCAGCTCTGCCTTCAACTCCTCATAGGATTTCCCATCCTGAAACAAAACATTAGCAGGGGTCAGATTGTCTGGGTATTGCTTGATAGTTATTTTCTGTTTCTGTTGGACTGGGTGGAGGGGGTCCCTGTAGACAAGCAGGTCAATTTCATTAATCTAAATGACGAATGCAGACAAGCCAGGCTCTTTTAAATCAATTGAGTAGACCCCAAGGCAAATTTTTGTTAACAGGCAGTTTTAACCAAGTACTATTATTGACCATGAACAATGCTAACATGATACTTGCATTATTTCAGTGTTACTTACACTCCACCTGTGGGGATCCCAGGCCAGGAACCAGCCAGTGAAGGTAGGGGGCTCGAAGCCCTGCTTGACCAGGATGATGGGGGTTCTGGAGTCCCTGTCTCCTGGGTGAGTTATCAGGTACTCCTGTGCTGTAGTCACAGCTTCCTTCCTCTCTGTCTCATTGGCCCCTTTGCCCAACCACAGGAACACCTGGATGAGGTACAGCACAGGAAGACCTCGGTATAGTTCATTCAGAAACGCCAGTACATTAATCCATTATCATTTTTTCACAATCAAACTATTACTGTAGTTTATTTTAAAATATATTTTCCAAGTGATTCACAATTGCACATTAATGGTGCTTTGTTGTCCTTTTTTTGCCTCCTTTCTCCTCTTACAGCCATCCCGGTCCTCCATTCGAAACATGGATGCGCTAAACCATATATATATATTTACATTTCTATTTAACAGGAACCAGGCATACAAAACATATAGGGAGTCCACCCCTCTTTGGATGCTAATATAGCTTAAACCTTGAGAAGATAAAAATAAAAATACAGTGTAAGACAGTGTGTGTATGTGGCAGGTCACATTATTATTATTATTATTATTATTATTATTATTATTATTATTACTACCCAGGATGACTTACAGCTGTATACAAAAAATACATATCAAGAATTACAGTACAATTAAGAGCAAGATACAAAATACAATGACTTCAGTCCTAATTATAGTGTTATATCAAGATATTTTGACAACTAGTTCCATGTTTCTTGGTTCTTTGATTCTTGGTTATTGGTAAGAGCACTAAGAGGAGTTAATGACGTAATATGAGTAATATTAATATAACTATGTTGATTAATAGTTATATTGGGAAGAGTTGGGCGGAAGTGGGTTTTTACAATTTAACAAAAACAAACAATCACTCTCCTTCCCTTTATATGTCATTTTCATTCATCACATCTTGGTGTATTTTTTAAACCTTGTGGCCTCAACAGCTCTCATACATACGTTCAGCTCTTACACCGTGTAACTATTAACGGCTCCATGCAACACTCCAGTTGATGTAAGAAATCCCACATGTTTCTGGCATTCACTTTATAGGCAATAGTTACACTCTGGTGTGCCAGCTGTGCTTAGACAGAAGACGTGTTTGAGAGCTCTACAGAGGTCACATGTGATGACTGCTAACAGTAAACTTCAAAGTGAATCAAAACAAGAAGAACTATACAATAGTTCCACCCCATGTTGCTTTTTGAATTTCCCAATGTGCTGTTCTCTTGATGCTATTTGTTCTTTGCTGACCTGGTCCCAAGTGTCAAGCAGCATCACGTCATCTTCATCCAGGTCATCCTGATTAAAGCTTGTTATCTCCGTGGCAACAAACTTCCCTGTCTGATTGGAGCACTCAAAGAGGCGGGGAGTGATGTCAAGCTGCTCCTCTTGAAGCCTTGACAGAGGAGGTTACAAATGAGAAGCTTTTAAACCACATGCTTAGTCCGGTACATTCAATTAGATTTGAAATCTGTGCAGATGCTGGATTTTGTTGAAAAAGCCCCTTCATTTAAAATAAATATCCAAACTAAAGATATGTAACATGAAAAAAATATAATATATATTTTAAATGCTTTTTTTATTTTTATTTTTCTTATTTTAACTATTTTTCTCCCCCAATTTAGAATGCCCAGTTTGTTCCCTCATAGAAGCAACAACAGCTCAGGAGAACTGAATGTTAGTGAGTGTCCTTCAATCCCACAGCCAAGCCAATCTCCTGTCTTCCAACCAGGACCTGGAGAGCAGATGTCGGAGTACTACCGGCCTCCGGAGGAAAGGAGCAGTCCTGCAGGTGTCCTTGAGCTCACTGGGCTCCTGGTCAATAGTTTTGCCTGCCTAACCCTTGGAAGTGCCAGAGCCAATTCGACACTCCCTATTGAATCACCAGCGAGGATCAGCATCTTCACACAGCCAGGACGTGAACCTGCCCTCCCCTGACTGTATGACTCACCCAGCACACCACCTGGCCATGCTTTTACCTGGTGAGCCCTCGAATAAATGTAACTGAAGTATAAAATGAAAATAAGAAGCAGTTGTAATCACAGAAACTGTTATTATTTGTTAGCTACATTAAATAAATCATTTCTTAGGATTACAGCACAATGGAAAATAGGAACCACGGTCCCATTTGAACAAAGTGCTCTTGTTTCAGCACACCTACTATTAATAACATTTAATGAATAAATAAATCAGGGGGTGTAGCTGTTACAATCCACCATAGATTACATGGATTACAACAGTTCCCAGTATAATGTTCCCAGTATGATGTTATATATTTTTTAGCATAAAGAATGAATTAGTATATGTACAGTATGTATTTTAAATAAATACCTTTTATTGTTGGCGTACTGGCATTTTCCACCCAAGGTTACCCAAAAATCTGCAGGCTCCTGACCTTCAGAAATAACCAGCTTCTCTCTCTTGGAGATGATGTCAGCCACAGTTTTTGCAATCTCTCGCTCATCCCCACTGCAGCCCTGTAGAACAATAATGTAATAAGTACAACTGATTTCTGGACTACATCCCAGTGAAAGACTTAAAATTAGTCCATAGACTGTTCTATTGCTTTAAAACATAACGTATCTGATAAGCTACTGATTTAACACTATTTTGGAGATGTTCTGCCAGATCCCTCTGTATGTTTTCATTAACAAATATAAAATAAAATAAATGTGATCGCTTATTTTCCATTATCAATTCGCTTTTCTACCAAGTACCACACAGAAAAAAAAAACTTAGAAAAAGAGGCAGCAGCATGTGTTTGTTAGCATATGACCATTGCTGCGTAGCCTGGGGCGCGCAGTAGCAAACAGCCCTATCCTCCTTGAGTGTTTATTGTTGGTGTGTTGATCTGTTACTTACCTTCCCATACCAGAGGTAGCAGCAGGAGTCAGATTTGAGCACAAAGACGTCATTGGAGTTGAGAGAGGAGGCGCGGGCGGGCACCTCGATGGAGCGAGTGTTGTGCTCGTTGGTTCCATGGACATGGAAAAGCCTCACAGCTGGCTCTGGTTCTGTGGCTCCACTCCGGGAGGTACCGCCCTGGGGGTAAAGCCAGTACTTTCTGAATATTTCCACTCAGTGCAGTTTTTGCAGCGGTTCTGAGGACTATTGAACACTTACTTTACCAATGTGAGGTAAGATGTCACTTTCAAGTTATCTATCCGACAAGCTTTCCACTCAACTAACCATTCATATTCATGATGTGACCTTCCACTTCTCCTTCTTTAAAAACCATTTGGATTACTTGATTAACTTTCTTATATTACAAATGTAAATGTAAAAAAATAAAGAAGTGGAATATCATAGGACAGCTTTATATCTATAAACAAGAACATCTGTAAAACTGTTGAACTGTATTATTGTTTTGTAATACCCTGGTGATTCGAGAATTGCCCGGGCAAAGTCTGAAATGAATCACAAAGATCTTTCATTCCGGGTTTTAACCGGACAGATCTAGGAGTGCCCAACAATGTCCGGTCAAAGTCTGAAATGAATCTCAAAGAACTTTCATTTTATGTTTTCAGGGGACAGAGACAGAGCTACGATTAAAAAGCTTGTTTGACCCACCTACCTGAGTAGTATCATTCATTCACTCACTCACTCACTCACTCACTCACTCACTCACTCACTCATCTCATTCATAAAAACTACACAGGAAGCCCGGTTTCAGGCATATATTTAAAAATGTATGTAAATGTATTTTTATTGATGACATGACCATATAAAATATTTAATGACATATATAAGACAAATTTATTTTAAACAAATTATTAAAATCTAGATATGTATGTACACTCCGCTGAATACGCTCTCCAGCTCTTAGATTGCTTGTCATAAACACTGTCAAACGTGAATCAGCTAATCATTCATGTTCCACCCAGTAACTGCATCCAACTCTCTGATTGGACAGTTCAATACAACTCTTTATTATTATTATTATTATTATTATTATTATTATTATTATTATTATTATTATTATTATTATTGGTTGCTATTACGTTATTAATAATACCATCCTTTTTATACGCAAGTGTTAATAGGGTTTCTTGTGTTAATTTTTTTGTATTGTTCGAAGTGTGACGTTGGTTATATATATATATATAGAGAGAGAGAGAGAGAGAGAGAGAGAGAGAGAGAGAGAGAGAGAGAGAGAGAGAGAGAGAGAGAGAGAGAGAGAGAGAGAGAGAGAGAGAGAGAGAGAGAGAGAGACTTTGACTTTTAAGATCCTTTATTAAATCATTGCAATTAAAATCCATTCAATAACAATAATAAAGGTAAAACACTATTAAGATACTTGCTGGCTCCGGGGAACAGCCGAAACCTCCCCAGCGCATCAGCATAAAATCCTAAAAAAACAAAACATGTTCTCCTTTAAAAACAGATTTTAACCAAATAAAAGGATCATAAAATATAAATAAAACACAAAAAGCCAAAAATTAAACAGTGTTTTCCTGTAAAACAGATTAATAGTAAAGTAATAAACACTGTAAAAACAATAAAACAAAATATAAATTAAAACTACAAGTTAAACAGCAGCTCACCCTCCTCACTCAATGAGCACAAGGCGTCTCCCACACACCACCTCTCCTGAAAGCCCTCCAGGTTACTGACCATTTTAAAATAATTAAAATCCACCATTACCCGGCTGATTGCTAAAATACGAAACAAATCTGATTTTTCCTGGATTTTAAAATGGCCAATTTTGCCTGCCCTAAAATAAAGTTAATTAAAACACTCCTATTCATCCTAACATAAATAGAGGGGAGACCTGTCTTATCTAACCTGGAAAAATCAATTAAGAACAGGCCCCGATCTAACCCCATTCCTCCTACTCGTCTCAGAAAATAAAAGGCTATCTCTCTCCAGTGAGCACCTTCCTCAGCATACAGGAGCCTTTTCACTGCCTGCAGTCTGAAGGCTGCCACCCTGCTGGCAATGCTGACCAGGCCTTGCCCCCCTTCATCAGTGGGGAGGTACAGAACTGCCGGCCTCAGCCAGTGTCTCCCGCTCCAGAAGAAATCCAGCAATATCCTCTGAATCTCCTCTACCATTCCCCTTGGGGGTCCAGACACGTGAGCTTGTGCCATAGCATTGAGGCCACCAAATTATTGATGACCAGGACCCTCCCTTGAGTGACAGCTGAGCCAGCAGCCCCTGCCAGCTGTGCAGCAGCCCTCACCTTATCCACCAGGCCCTCCCAGTTCTTCTGCATGAACAGCTCTGTCCCAAAGAACACCCCCAGCACCTTAATCCCAGTCCTGTCCCATTGCAGGGCCTGAGGCAGTGTGGGGGGCCCCCCCTCCTGCCAACCGCCTGACAGGAAGGTGTTGCATTTTGCCCAGTTTATCTGTGCTGACGCTGCTCTCTGAAATACTGCCAAGCTCTCCTTCAGGGCCTGGACGTCCCCATCACTGCACACAAACACGTTCACATCATCAGCGTAGGCCGATACTTTCACAGAGACAGGGACGGGTGAGGCAGGCTCTGCCCAGCCAGACAACCTGCCCCTCAGAAGATGCAACAGTGGCTCTATAGTCAATGAATACAGCATGCCAGACAGAGAGCAGCCCTGTCTAATGCCCCTGCTCACTGAGAAAGGTTTGCTCAACCCATTATTAATCTTTAAAACACTAAAAACATTAGCGTATAAAAGCTCAATGTAGGAAATAAAAACAGGGCCAAACCTGAAGGCTCTCAGGACTTTCACAAGGTAGGTGTGGTCGACCCTATCGAAAGCCTTCTCTTGATCAAGGGAGACCAATCCCACATTAAAATGACATGTTTCACTCAAAGTTAAAAAATCTCTAATTAAAAACAGGTTATCAAAAATAGATCTTCTTGGGATACAATAGCTTTGATCTTTATGTATTACTGTGCTTAAACACTTTTTAAGTCTATTTGCGAGACATCTAGAAATTATTTTCAAATCTGCACATAAAAGCGAAACAGGTCTCCAGTTCTTTAAAAGGCAGAGGTCTCCTTTCTTGGGCAGCAGTGTGATCACTGCCCTGCGGCAGCTGAGAGGCAGTTCTTTTCTCTCCAGACTCTCCTTCAGCACCTGGAAGAAGTCCTCCCCGATCACTGCCCAGAAATGTTTGAAAAACTCAGCAGGGATGCCATCTATCCCAGGCGCCTTCCCACTGGAGAGCTGTGTCATTGCAGTGGTCAGTTCCTCAAAGGTCAGCTCTGTATCCAGTCCTCTCTGCTCCTCCTCACTCAGGCTGGGTAGATCCTGGAACAGGGTCTCTGTGTCATCAGGATCACATTGTTCTTTAGTGAATAGCTGCTTGTAGAACTGCACAGCTGCCTCACTGATCTCCTCTCTGATGTATAGTTCTCTGCAGGGCATGCTCGACACACCTCAGCTGCTGGCTGCATGCTCTCTTTTCTCCAAGCCAAGGAAAAAGGAAGTGGGTGCATCCATGTCCCTCAGCTCCACGAAGCGAGAACGCACCAACGCCCCCTTCACCTTCTCCTCCAGCAAGCTGCCCAGCACATTTCTTTTTTCTTTTATTTTTTGGAATGTTTGCTCATTAGAGTGATCTTCGTTATTTTCTAAATTTAGAATGTCTCTCTCTAACTCCCTGACTGCTTTGTCCAGTGACCTGGTTGCCTCCAGAGTGTACTGCTGACAAAAAATTTTAATTTGTTTTTTCCCAATGTCCCGCCACTGCCTTAAATCTTGATAATTGTTCTTTTGTTTTTGCCAGATTTTCCAAAACTCTTTAAAAATATTTCCAAATTTACAGTCTTTTAATAATTGAATGTTAAAATGCCAATAAGAAGATTTGTGTGCTTCGGTTGGAATAAGTACAGTAACTAACAGGCAGTGGTGGTCTGACACACTATTAGGAATGATACTTGCCCCTACAAAAAAATTGAGGTGACAACAGAATGAATAAAGCTGGTCCAGTGGTGCTCTAGATGTGTAATTATTACGAGACTGGGACCAGGTGTACTGTCGAGCATGAGGGTGCAAACATCTCCATATGTCAACCAGGTCACTGGACTGTAAAACTGCAGTTAGGTCTCTGGAGGACTGAGGATGTGGCTCCTCAGTATTCCTATCCTTTGTAAAATCTACAGTGCAATTAAAATCACCCGCAACCACTAATACGTCATTATTATTGCATTTTAAAATGGTCTAAATCAACTTATTAAACAATACAGTTCTTTCTCTTCCTGTATTTGGTGCATAAATATTTATAAAAGTAAAGTTAAAACCAGCCATTTGTGTTTGTACTTTTAAAAGCCGCCCTTTCTCAATCTCTTCTACTTGCTTTACACTGACAGCCAGGTCTGATTTAAAAAGCACCGCTACTCCCGCGCTGGTGCTGGATCCGTGACTAAACACACACTGACCTCCCCACTCTGACCGCCAGACCGCCTCATTCTCCTGCTCAGTGTGCGTCTCCTGCAGCAACACAACCCCAGCCCTTTTCTGCTTTAAAAAATCAAATAACTGTGTTCTTTTAAAAGACTGTCTACAGCCATTAACATTAAAGGAAATAAAAATAGACTTTTCCATGGCGGTTAGAATATTTAAGACCATCAAGTTAAAACAAACACTAAAAAAATAACAATAAAAAAGTCGTATTACAAAAATCCATTTTAAAATAATGTTTTTGAACGTAACATTTTCTTTACAGTCTGTACTGTAGTTTTTTTAAACGGTATCTCTTCTGCTGATCTAGCTCCTCAAGTGTGGACTTCCTGGAGACTAATGCGCAGAATGTAAAAACAATTCTAAATCGGGAAAAAAAAAAACTTTTAAAGTCCACTCCCCTGTTACCTTTGGTACTGTCAAGGAAGTTGCAAATGTACTGCAGTGTATAGAGTTTTCTCCTGACGGGTTGGCTGTCAGGGACGTCCGAGATTAGCGAGGAATCAGAGAGCCCCCCGTCATCCGACTCGTACATGCCCTCGTCTTCCTCGCCGTCTGCCCCATCTTTTTCAGCGGCCTCACCGCTCTCCACTGCCACAGCTTCAGCCTCGGTGCCCCCTGTCTTGCTACCTGTCTCATAGTCAGACTGGGGCAGTTCTGTGCTTGTGCTTTCTTCCTCAGGGCAAGGTGGCACAGCCTCCGGGGAAGACGTCAGTTCCTCTTCAGGCATCGGTTGGGGATCGCCTCCGCTCTCCGCAACTTTCACGCCGGGGGACTGAGTCTTCTCCCCGCTGCCCACAAACACTAACCCAGGGTCTCGCTTGGGCTCTCCTTCTTCAGACTGTTTGTTTTTCTTTTTCTTTTTTTTCGCCACCATTTCAAACTCATCTTGGCTTTGTCCAGTGTCTGGCCCTGAGGCTGTCTGCGCTTGGCTGTGTCTTTTATGCTGCGGTGTCGACACTGCTTCAGACACGGCTGACGCTGCTGCTTCAGGCACCGCGGCTTCAGGCACCGCTGCCTCGGGCTCTGCTGCTTTAGGCACCGCTGCCTCGGGCTCTGCTGCTTTAGGCACCGCTGCCTCGGACTCTGCTGGTTCCGCCGACTCGGGCTGTGCTGGCTCCGGGGGCTGCTCGTCCTCCCGCTCTCCCCGATCGCCCCTAGCCTCCTCCCAGGAGCTCCCTTATCCTGTTCTGCTTCAACCCGATCCCTGTTTCTCGGACACTGTTTCCTTTGATGTCCCTGAGCTCCACATTTAAAACACCTCATCGTATCAGAACTAGCGAAAACAACACAATTCGTCCCCTCGACATTAAAGTTCCACGCTACTTCAATAACTAAATTAGGATCGTGTTGTAAAATAAACGCTTGTCTTCTAAAAGACAAGCCATGTTTAACACTGGGAGTTTTACATCCTAGAGGGATCGTCTTAATGGGATACATCAATTTTCCATATCTTGCTAGCTCTCTTTCCAGTAACTCGTTTTTTACGAAGGGAGTGACATTAGACAGTAGTACTTTGGTTACGGGTGTCACTAAAGGTGAAACTTCAATAAAAGACCCCTGCACACTAAACCCCTCCTCCACTAGTTTGTCTACCAAATCCAAATCAGTTTAAAAAATGACTAGAGCTTTATTCATCAGCTAAACAAACAACAATGACTCACAAATAGAGAGAGAGAGAGAGAGAGAGAGAGAGAGAGAGAGAGAGAGAGAGAGAGAGAGAGAGAGAGAGAGAGAGAGAATACATGTATGTATTGTATAATTGCTTTGGCAACACCTGCTATTGTAAGTCATGCCAATAAAGCACCATTGAATTGAATTGAATTGAGAGAGAGAGATTCCTATCCGGCTGTGGGCAGACCACGGTTTGCCCGCCAAAGCCCGAAATAAGTTATTTTAATTTTAATTTTGGGCGTGGCCCATAACATATACACTCTCCTATACAAGTGTGGAAGGGGAATTTAAAAAACAAAAACATCCTGATCCAAAGGCAAAACCACAGCCAGATTAGCAAAGAAAGCCACAAATGAAAAGAAAAGAGAATTTACCTCATAAACCACCATCTTTCCCCTGAAGACAGCCATCAGATGAGGGGGCTCCTTGCCCATTGGTACTCTGACCTGAACAGGCTCCCCGTTGTATTTCTGATCAAGTATCACAGCCTGGAAGGCTGAGGCAGTGATCTCGCCCTGACTGGCTTTGCGGCCCTGAAATTCAGTCACCGTCAGGGATTAGTAGGGTGGAAACTAGGTGATCTAACTGAGCTACATCAAAAATTGCACATCTTAGTTTTCTATGAAGACCTGCATAACATTGCATACACTTTGCTCCACTTTCTAATAATATATTATAATGAATAGTAAACTTTTACACATGTTAAATAACGTACAGATTTCAAACTCATGAAAAAGGTATTTGACAAAATGCTGAAACAATACAACTTTGAACAAAAGAAAATGTGGGATGCACTGCGGTGACGGATTCTGTACCCTGTCGGTGAGATGAGATGAGCCTGGTTAAAAGCTCTATAACCACGAATGCAGAATAGCCTGTCACTTTCACATATTGTACAAGGTTCCCAGTTGACGTCTCGCCACCGTCCCGATACATCAGCTTTATATCACCAGAAACCATTGATAAAACGACAGCCTTATTATGTGCTGTTGGTTGTACTTTACTCCTTACTGTATATGATTAGCAAACCTTGGGAGATTATCTGAGCATAATTGCAGTGCAAGAGTCCAGAGTAATGTTCAAAAATGATAATTGTGAGTAACAACCAGACCAAGGGCTCTATATACAGTATCCTTGATTTTTCTTTCGTATCTTGACTTTTCGTAGGTTTTTGTGACTTCTAGACCTACCCGCGATGTATTAAAGTCATTTTCACTCCCGTAACTTAATTTATTTCATGCTGCGGTAGTTTAGTTACGACTGTTCGTTTCAAACTACTTTTGTATGCAAATATATGAATCTCATAATTCCGAAGTTTCCAAGACGACATTAATTCTGGAAACTTTTTTTTTTGTGCTCAATTGCATTACCTTTTAAATTGCTCACAGTTCTGTGCATGAGTAAAAGTTTGATTTAATTTTGCTGTTGGGTCGTTAATGGGGTATTTTACATACTGCTACAATACTTACCGGATTTAAAAGTATGTACTGTGTTACAGTCCACGCGTCGTCTCTTTTGGGAAGTGATATTCAGAATCATATCATGCTGAATTAAAAACAATTCTGTTGAAAATATAGTACTGTATCAACAGAACCAATACACTGCATCTAAATGGAAGCCTGCTTATTTTAAAACACCGTCCTTTCCGATATGCATTTTTGATATTGTATCTTTTTGTGTTCCTGAAAACGGACAAGGGTTGGAACAGACCAATATGAAATAATCAGATATGAGTCACACCTGAAAAGATTGTTTAGGGTCGCATATGTGAGTGCTGGCTGTACTTGTTTCTGTTCACTATACCACTCATTTATCTTTGGAAGTTCTACCTCTTGACTTTCGACATTGCGAATCTATTCATAATGAGATGCAAATTCCGATCTCTCCTGTATAATTAGGACTCATTTTTGCTGTTCGTAAACTTGCGATGTATTACGGTAGTTGTTCACGAAAAATAGCTGTTTAGTACATCGCAAGCAAACATTCTACGAAGGTCGAAGGCTATGAATTCGCAGTATTTATGAACACGTAACCAATATTAGTAGAGCCCTAGGTCTATAAATGTGTTCTCCCGTGCTCTTATCGTGCCCTGCTGAGTGACAAAAAAAAAAATCTGTATTTGTGGCACTAGCTCAGGGTTCTAAAAATGTTCCCTTAACCCTTTCAAACTATAGAAGGATATTCAGTATGGATACCGTTTAGTGTGATGTCTGGAAACCGACAAAGCATTACCAAATAAAGTAATCATCATTTTATTACGCAGCCCCTTCGAGTTTATCGGGTGACTATGATGCTAACCTGCCAGACGTATATAATGTAGTGCTCTTTGTTGTTGACCAGGTATTTGTACAGAATGAGGTAGCAGTCGCCTCCATAGAAATGGCCCAGCCATTTTTTCTCCACAGGGACGGGTTCCAGGTTCTCTATCCTCCACACCTGAAACAGAGCCATTAAAACACAGTGTGAAGAGTACTAATGCAAATAACTCCAAACCAGACCGTAACGCAAAATAAGCAGTCCCGTAATGCTGTATGTACGTGACACTACATGTTATCATATACAGGATCTGGAAAACGGCTGAATCAATTGTGATAAAACTTGATGGCGTTAGATTGTGGGGATACATGGGGGGGCAGGGCTATCTCTCTACATTTGTCCATCTGTATGTCATTTTACATGCATCTTGAAAACACAATAACTTATACTACATAGTGTAAATCAGTCATTTTAATATACCATAATACTGACACCTCATTTGCTTATGGAATAAGATCTCAAATGACACTTATCCAATTTTCATTAAACTAGTTATTGTCATTTGTACTATTAATACCACTCTGACAGCTCTACATTTAAATTTGGCTGGGGACTTGTTTATTCAGCAGTTGCATGCAGTAGCAGGTTAGCTTCAGTTCACTGAAAGAGGTCCAGCAATCATTAGTACAAGTAACTCTGAATACATTCAGTCATCAAATACAAAAGAACCCATTTTTGCATCACCTGCTACACATTCTGAAAGATGTCCAGCAGTGGATAAAACAACTAGTAGTCACTAGCAGATTTTTTATTTTAATAATCAAAAAGAGCTAATTAACCTCTCACTAGGTGGTCAAAATCCCAATTAACGCACTCCGATATTGAGACTAAAGCGTGGTAAAAATACAATGTGATACAGTTGATGTAATGAATTTGGTTTCTATGTGTTGTGTTGTAACATAGAGTTGACTGAAAGATCATCAGCAACCTATAACAGATTATAATACACATACACAGTCTGAGACGTACACACAATATGCACCCTTCAAGATCCTTCCATAAGTGAGGAGTATAACCCAAACATAATTTACCTCCACTTCTCCTGTTCCATCATCCACCATCCTCTGTTGTGCTGCCACCTCTGGCTTTGCATGCATGGACGTTGCATCAAACTTGACCATCTCCACTTTAGCTATTATGGAAATCAAATTCGCAAGAATTAAAGAAATATGTCACAATGAAACAGTGCAGCGAGTCAGCCTCTTCAAAACCGTGTTCAGGGACAGAGGGGAGGCAGGAAAAGGAGGCGTGATTTCAGAACCATGGTCAGCGACCAACAGTAAAACAGAGAGGTGTCCATGCTGGCCAGGACCAGCAGGCGCTGCTTACAGGAGGGAGGCCTGGGCTGACACTGCAGCAAACACTTAGGGCCTCATGCACTAAACGGTGGTAAATTACCTGAAATATTGTGTGGTAAGAGAAACCCATACTGCCCGCAAAAAGGAAGGCGTGACCGCTCTATTCACTAATATAATAATATGCATGAATAAGCCAAGCTAAATGATTCATTTGCCAGTCATCATAGCACGCGAAATGGTGCACGCGTTACACACCCTTTATTTTAGTACATGGGCACTCCAAGGGCTCTCACTTTGTCAGAATGACAGCGACCAAGGAGGCAGCAGCCGGCACCAGCTACATCTTCAGTGGGTCTCTGTAGGATGAGGGGAGGCAGCCCGGTGTTACGCACATTTCTGTATCCCCATAGAATTCTGTATCCCCTTAGATTTGACGACTGCGTAGATCAAATCCCTATATGTGAACGCTAATGTTTCTGAACAGTATTTGCATGTAATAAAATTAAAATGTGTTTTAAAAGAAAAATACAGCTTTATAAGGTTACTTTTAATCAAGGGTTTTGTGTATTGAGCAACGCAGGAGGCTGAGCTTACTGTAGAAAATCGGTGTTAAATGTGCTGTTTTCTTTTGCTACAGAATTAGTTTGTTCTTGTTTTCAATATTTGTTGCAAACTGCAGCAGAACTCAATGGCAGTGCTTGAGAACACAGCAGGACTCGGGCACAGGAATATCGCGCATCCACGTCCAGCTTTGAAAAACTGCATCTGCACAGGCATGGAATCATGTGGGGATACAGAATTCTGCTTAACACCGGGAATGTCTTGCTTTGAGACGGTCAAAGCGGAGAAACAGAAGATAATTAACTGAAAACAAATATTTATTTGTTCACCTTTATCCCCCTCTGGTTTATTTTGAAATGTTGGCTAAATATAAATGTGTTTCTTTTAAAGCAAGTGTGCGTTTTTTTTCTTTTTTTTCTTTTAAGAAACTTTAACCTTCCAGCTGCTTATCCGGCGATTTCGACGTGCTGCACAGGCTAGTCACAATGTGTGCAGTACTCACTGTTGTCTTTTCCATGACAAAAATGCTAATGTTTTCAGGGCCAAAATAATTCAGTGTAATTCACGTTTAAAAGAGCACAACTGTCTCTTGGCCGTTTCGGCAGTACAACGTCATAATGGCTCGCATGCGGTATCTTTTTCCACGCGATTAATTTCGCGTGCAAAGTCATTTGCCGCTGGTTACTGAATATAGCAGGAGTACAAAGCACGAAGTAATAGGCTTACTGCATGGTAAACTGGTTACAGCTGTTTAGTGCATGAGGCCCTTACACTGTTAATATGGACAATTATCAGCAATCAAGTCCCTGCTCCTTCAGGCAAACCATGGCTTATTATCCCCAAACAAGGCCTGTCCCATGGCGGTGGCACTTCAACTGGAACAACTGGAATAGGAACGTTACTGTAATTGATTGAATCCTTCTGCATTGTTTATTCCATATCTCAGAAATAAAAAGCTGTGATTCTCACCAATCTTTCCCACACTATGTGTACTTCCAGTGCCCACCGTTTGTCCCTTCACTGTCCACTTCTGGAAGAGCTGTTTAAAGACAGCAGACTCTGAGCCATCATTCACAGTTTCCACATTGGTGGAAGATGGATAGCCTTTTGCTTTTATATAATCCTGTAGTATAAAGAGAAAAAAAAATACAAATGTTTTTACCAAAATGCAATATAAAGGTGTTATATATATATATACACATTTCCAATGACTCTAATCTACTTGTCTTTGCCCAGTTTACCAGGGCTT
This sequence comes from Acipenser oxyrinchus oxyrinchus, assembly GCA_030684275.1. Taxonomy (NCBI): domain Eukaryota; kingdom Metazoa; phylum Chordata; class Actinopteri; order Acipenseriformes; family Acipenseridae; genus Acipenser; species Acipenser oxyrinchus. The sequence continues at coordinate 23,653,140 of CM060257.1, read as the reverse complement.
GAACTCGCATAGTAAATCTACATTACAAGTACATTAAAATGAATGCAAACCTTCAATTCCAGGTATACCTGGACAGCACTTCTACTGTTTGTTCTTTTATAATGTTCAAATAATTTGTCCTTTATATTTTCTTTAGGTACAGTGTTAGATTTTGCAATACCGGATCAGACAGTTTTTGAAGATTTTCAGTGCTGAGGTGATTTAATGTCCACTGATTTGAGTCTTCAGCTTCACCTCACTCACCTGTGCCCTAACCAAGGATTCTGATCTCTCCTTCTTGGAAGCATTCTTCCCTTTCCACATGAAGATCTTGATCCCACCCTGGTCTAAGACGTAGCAGTCCTTTAAAGAGAGTGAACATCACACTCAAACTGGACTTATGGATACCACGACTGGAACTTTATCTTACTGGCAAATTAAATGAATCTATGGCAAATTTTTCTAAACCATTGCTTATTGTAATGTTACATTCTTTTAATGAAACTATATCATAATGAGAAAAAGCAGACTGCAACACTGACTGGATATGGAAAAACATGACTAAATATAATATAAGTGACATTTTTAAGTATATGATCTATCACTGCCATGCAATGAATTATAACACGTTGAGCTTGTGTACTTTCCCTTAGTTGGGAAGTTTGAGGCTTCCAGTCTGCAAATCTATCAAATCCTCCACAAGTACGCAGCTTCTCTGCTGGTTTCTGTTCACCAGTATTCTTGCACTACTCACGTCATGATTCAGAAGGTCCTGTGTTAGAGGACTCACAGCAACTTCCTGCACCACCAGTTTCCCGTCTGTGTCAGAAACACTAGAGAATGGTGGGGGTGGAATTAACATCACACAACTAATGCTATGACAAAAAAAATGGTATTTATGGGTTGGGAGTACAGTAATGAGAGCACAAAATGTGCTTAAGTGCTTAAAATGCTTCAGGTATTAAAACAGGACAAACACCTTTTATTTGAGAGGTAATTCATTTGCTCACATTATCCAGATAATCTTAATGAGCCTGCCTACTATACCCTATGGAGCTTATTGCAGCTGCCAGTGGACAATCTGTGTCTTCATTTTCAACCAGCATCACAGACTGCTCATTCTGATGCTGTGTATCCTGAATGACGGCCACATTTCACTTGAAATCAGATTTGCAACACTATTGTCGAACGCATTTTCAGCAGTAACACTCCATTCTGTGCTCTTCAGCACTTCCTTGAGAACTATCTGCTGGTTGCCATGATGGAGAGGACCATAGAACAAGGAGAATCTATCTTCTCTGGGAGTTCAATGGAGGATTTAATCAAGGAAGAATTGGGAGAAAAAACTAGTAGAAAAGTGGGAGTTTACGCAGCCAGGAAGACTCAATTAACATCAGGCTTTCTCTCACGTGTAAGAGATTCACACACGAATTAAGTCTCAAAAGGACAAACAACCAGATATAACGGGCAGTAATACCAAAGGTTGCCATAACCGTTACTATGAGAACAAGGAATTCACTAGGAAATCATTTCTTTTAACAGATTCAAATTACTAAATGCAAATTTGTAAAAATAAAAATGGGTATCATATTAGTATGGCTTTTCATTTTTTATTTTTGGTCACATGATGTCCCTTTAAAGGTATACTGAGCCGATTCCATTTCTTAATTAAACTCTTGGAAAAGCGTTGATTGTGAAACAAGATTACTGTTGTTGTTTTTTTTCCCGTAACTTGAATGAGACTATGATTCTGTTTCACTGATAATGTAAAAGGTAGCTCCTTTCAAAAATGTTATAACCTGTTTTGCAAATAGTAGTTTCCTCTTAATTATGGTTTAATTAAATCAGTTTAAAACAAGGAGCTGCCTTTTATTTTTACATCATCAATGAAACAGAATCATAGTCTCAATCAAGTTACGGGAGAAAAAAATAAAGTGAACTTGTTTCACAATCAACACTTTGATTGTGAAACAAGAGTTTAATTGAATGGAGTCAGCTCAAAACAAAGTGAAATCACATGATCAAAAATAAAAACCGAAAATGAAGAGTCCTCCATATTGGGTATCAGAAAAAGTAGTTTTTCTTTCCCTGTATTTGACCTTTATTATTATTATTTATTTCTTAGCAGACGCCCTTATCCAGGGCGACTTACAATTGTTACAAGATATCACATTATTTTTACATATAATTACATTATTTTTACACACAATTACCCATTTATACAGTTGGGTTTTTACTGGAGAAATCTAGGTAAAGTACCTTGCTGAAGGGTTCAGCAGCAGTGTCCCCCACCTGGGATTGAACCCACGACCCTCCGGTCAAGAGTCCAGAACCCTAACCACTCCTCCACACTGCTGCCCAGTAGTGACAGCACTATAAGGCGTGGTGATGATCTTTGCCACTGGCACTTCATAGGTTCAAGTAATTTACAGTTATTCTCTGTGACGCAGGTACTCACTGGAAGAGCTTGACAGCTGTTTTCAGCTTGTGATCAACCACATCATCGGGGATGGCTGCCTTAATGTCCTTCCTCACCCCGAGAACTTCATTCAGGAGTTTCATCAGCTCTGGGGAGTCTTTCTCGTTCTCCCCATCCACCACTGCCACCTTCGCCCGCCCACCACGCTCACGATCTCTGATATCCTTAGCCAGGTTCATCCCCTGCACACACAGGAACGGTGAGTGGACGGATACACCCACAGACAGATCATGAAGGATGGCCATATGTATAAATAGACAGGCATGTTGATAGACATAACTATATATGTTGTGAGCTGGCGTACACAGATAGACAGACAGTTATACAGATGGACACAGTGATAATGGGATGAACAGGCAGGCAGACAGAAAGATGTTGTGGGGGCGTAGAGACAATAAACTGACAGATGAACCTAAAATATTTTATGGACTGTATTTATTGATGTTTTTTCTTATTCCTCTTTGAAAAAGTTGCCTTTTTGCCTCACAATAGGGTGCTCCACAGTCAAACTTGAAGACCACATGCATAGAACTGACCCCTGGAGTCCCTTGACTGGACAAAAAACTAGAAAACAGATATTTCACAAGGAACCGACTCTAAACCTCTATGGATCCTGGAGAACAGAGTATCTGCTCACTGCACTGTGCTTTACTCCACATTTACCATGGGTCAGTTCTGCAATTTGGAGTTGAAGTTTGATTGGAGTTGAAGTTGCTACATGGAGAGGGTTGGGTTACCTTGATTCTCTCCATGCGGTTGCTTTCGGGTCCATTCCACTGAATGATCCCATTCCCCAGGTCGAGCAGGAACACATCACCCTTATTGAAACTGATCCAGCTCACCTCAACCTGCACAGGCAATAGGCCGTGACAGCAAGCAATGTTAGACATTTCAATGGACGTTTTGCTGATACAGCTTATCTTGCCACCTGACAACAGGAAATCAAATGAAAATAATCTTTTACTCCAGTGAAGTTTAAGGTAGCTCTGGAGGGAGTTGTAAGTGTAAACGCACTATAAAATTTAAGTTTCCAATGCTAACTATAGGCAGTAATGAAAACAAACTGCATGCAAGGCTCTTGCTCACCTCTCCTGCAACCACATGCTTTTTGCCTTTGACATGCAGCAGGCGCTTGATATTGTAGGTGTTGATTTCCACATGCTTCATTCCAGAGGCTACCCCACCCTGTTTGTAGCTGTGGAAAGGAAGGAAGACTCATCACTACTGATTGAGTTTGCATTAAAATGTCAAATGGAAAAGTAGATACCAAATATACCAAAAAGATGATACATCTCAACAGACAATAATATAGTCAAATATTAAAATTAAATAAGTACATGCTTTGATTTAAAATTATTAAAAAATGATTTCCATTACATGATGCTGATTTGAACTTGGCTCTCACCATGATAAGCACCAACTAAGACATAGCTTTACAGTAAACTAATGTAATCCATCTGCATCTTCATCCATTTGCGTTTCTTTTCATCTGATGATGTAGATATCCTTCTGCCTGGTGTTGGTGGCTGAAGTGTAATGCTGCCTCCAGGGATCAGCTTATTTTGCCTCCCCAGCGCATCAGCACACACAACGGCTGTGATGCTGGCTCCGGGGATCAACCACAGTGCAGTCTCCCCAGCGCATAAGTATGACAACCGTCTGGATTGAGCGAAGTAGGGTACATCTCTGGGGTCTTCAAGTGGGCACCTTCCATCCTCAGTGTTTCGTTGACTAGCCCACGACACCTCAAGAGGGCTCGACAGTCCCAGCATCACCCCCCTCCATCCCCCCACTCAACTCAGCCCAGCATACTTACCTGTACATCAGCTTTTTTTCTATTGTGCTTGAGATCCCCAGCCAGAATCTTTCTGTCTCAACCACAGCCAGTTGCTGCTCCTTTCTGCTGCTTCAGATAAGTTCTTCACTCTTGACCACTGAACCCAACATCTCTGAGAGGGTTGTAGAGTGTGCCTCAAATCCTCAACAACCCACCTCCACTGGGTAAACCCGGACTCTCCATCCTCGCTGTTCCACTTCAGTAGCTAGTTGAGCATACCAAAGTTTCTTCCTCTCATACACCTCATCCACAGCATCCTCCCATGGCACTGTTAACTCTACCAGGTGAACAAGGCGTGCTGATCCAGACCACAAGACAATATCTAGTCGAAGGTTAGTGGTAGCAATCTCAGGTGGAAAAATAAGCCATTGACCAACATCTGCCAGCATTTTCCAGTCTCTAGCAGCTTCCAGTTGTCCTGGGCGAGGCTTGGTTTTAACACCTTTTCTTGGTGGTTGCTCTCCTGGACGGAGGAATATTGTCTTTTGTGTGTAATGCTTTGATGGAACTGGTGGCAACTTATTGGTCATGTTACGCTTGTCTTCCAATGCTAAGGCCAAACATTGCAGCACCTGGTCATGGCGCCAAGTAAACTGTCCTTGGCTAAGACCCACCTTACATCCTGTCAAAATGTGCCTTTATGTTGCAGATGATGAACACAAAGGACATGAGGTTTAGGTTCTGTGGTGATGGGAGAACATCATATGTTGATCTGATGAGGAAACTGATCCTGCTCTGTTCCATTGTCCATAGGTCTTGCCAGCCAATCTTGTGTTGTTCCACACTCTCCCATCTCATCCATTCTCCCTGCTTGGCCTGGGAAACAGCCTTTACACATCTCATCATCTCCTCCTGCTTTTGCACCTCATTGACTACCAGCTTCCTCCGTTCAGCTGGGGTTGCCTTGTGCCAAGACCCCCTCTTCCATGTTGAACTTGCCCCATATTATCACCGAAAGGCAGCCTTTGCATCTTCCACGGCTTTCTTTGCCGGCCACTTTCTTCCAGTTTTCAACACAGGTGCTGCTTTCCCTACGCATTTGTCGCGTGAATCTATTAATGTCATTTCCAGTCGGACCTTAAACTCCTCGGTTAGAGCAGAGACTGGTAGCTGCAGTATTCCTTTACCATAAAGTCCCACTCTGCTGAGGCAGTGTGGAACTCTAAACCATTTCCTGACGTATGAACTGATTAAAGCTTCCAGCTTCTCAACTGTTGTCAAAGAAACCTCGTACACAGTCAGTGGCCACAGCAGCCTTGGCAGTAGACCAAACTGGAAGCACCAGAGTTTCAGTTTGCCCAGTAAAGCGCTGCTGTCTATGCTCTTCAACCCTTCCGCTACTTGTTGTCTAACTTCTCCCACACGAACTGTGTCCTTTAGATCCCCGTCGTACCATCTCCCAAGACTTCTCACTGGCTTCTCAGACACTGTTGGTATTGCCTCACCATTAATGTAGAACCTTTTATCTGCTACTTTACCTTTAATTATAGAGACGCTCCTTGATTTAGCGGGCTTGAATTGCATTCGTGCCCATTCAATGTTATTGGTTAATTTGCCCAATAACCGATTAGTGCAGACTACTGTTGTAGTCATGGTTGTCATGTCATCCATGTATGCTCAAATTGGTGGTAGTCGCATTCCAGAAGCCAAGCGCTCTCCTCCCACTACCCATTTTGGTGACCTAATAATTACTTCCATTGCCATGGTAAAATCCAGTTGAGAAATGTGCATCCTGCCATTATTCCAACTTCTAGGCATTGTCATGTAGTGCTGAATTCTGAAATTGAAAAACTAAATTACAAATCTCCAAAGTAGGCTTTCACTAAATTTGTTATTGTCATTGGTTCATGTGGCACTGAACCATATGCATTAGCCAAATCCAGGAATGTCACATGGAGCTCCTTCCTCTCCTTTTTAGCTGACTGAATTTGTTGCCAGATCATGCTGATGTGTTCTAAGCATCCTGGGAAACCTGGAATGCCCGCTTTTTGTACTGAAGTGTCAATTAAGCAGTTCTTTAAAAGGTAAGTTGACAATATCTGAGTAATAATGCTGAAGAAAATCTTACCTTCTAAGTTTAATAGGGAAATAGGGTGAAACTGACTGATGCCTGTAGAATCTTTTTCTTTTGGTATAAAGACTCCACCTGCTCGGCACCATGCTCTTGGTACAACCTGTTTTTCCCATGCCACTTTCATCAATTTCCACAGGATTCGTAGAACTCTAGAAGCACTCTTGTACACTCTGTACAGAACTCCATTAGGCCCTGGAGATGATGACGCCCTTGCTTTTTTCACAGCTTGCTCTACTTCTTTCCACTTAGGTGCACAGTCCTCCATTTGATATTCTGGTGGATTGATAGGTGGGATGTCTGAAGGAATTGACACGTCTCCTGCCTTTTTGAATCTGTATGTGTTTCCTCCAAATATCTCTCCAGCTCAAACTTAGATGATTTTAGTGTGCCATTTTTCTCACTGGTGAATAACTTCTTTACAAATTTGAGTGGATCTTTATAAAAGTTGCACGCTTCTTTTTGTAGCGTTTCCATAGGCATTCAGCTCTGCGCAATGCTGCAAGCTTATCTTTTATGACCCTTTGTAAGAGATTGTCCCTGCTTCTGACTTTGTTCTGCTCTTCTCCATTGCTTCCTCAGCTACCTGCTTTCTCTAAGCGTTCAATCTGCTGCTGCCGTCTAGATTTTCCAGGAATAGTTTGTACTTTTTCCTTCCTTTTTTCAACTCCAAACCTCTCGCTTCCATATACGTAGATGATGTCCCCAAATTTATTCAGCTTCTTTAACCTTTCCAATGCAAAACAGAGATCTGTGTTTACTGTGTTCGACTGACTTGACTGACTTCATAAGACTGACTTCTCCCTCAAGCATTTCATTCTCCCTTGATGAATCTTCAAACCCCTGACCAGTGTCGCCTTGCTCCAGCCGCAGACACAAACCTGGAGTTCCATGTCTTTGCTAACTGCAGATCTTGAACTAGTCTTTTATGAAGTACTCTCCATTATCATATCCATTTCCATTCCTAAGTCGTTAACCGTGTTATCCAATGTTGAGTCATCTTCCGCATATAATTGGTTGAAATTAAAACAAATGCTTTTCATTAGAAAAATGCTTCATAATTACAAGGGATAATTTATATTTAAGCTTTACCAATGAAGTAATAATAATATTTTATTGCACAGACACTGCTTACAAATGTGTATCTGCATTATCAAAGTGCACATTGGATCATGTGTTAATTAAACAGGCCTGTAGTGAACTCCAGTAATAACTGCCCCCACAGAGACAGACAATTACATTGATCCATACAAGAAGGCTTTCGATTTAACTGCTCCATTGCTGATAAGTTTGGAACACTGTGTGAAAATGCATATAATAGAAAGTTCAGGTGTCTGAAGAATCTGTTCTTAAATGAAAGCGTTAACATGCGTTCTTTTATAAGTCATTAGATATCTTCTCTTTTGTAAAACCAAATGCATTCCACTGGCTAATTCAAGGTTAACATGTCTTTTACAAAAAATGAGTAAACAACATTATTATACAAAAATCCCTAGTTTGAGACGAGAATGGGGCAATAAAAAGTAAAAAAGATATACAGATAATATATAGAACTGGAATTGTATGACATTATCCCACTTTTTCAAGTTTCCTCCTCATTGTGATTGTTTCAGTTCTATATCCAGGTCGGCTGTGGCTCTGTCTTGTGATTACATTATATACAGGAATGTGTTACTACCCCCTGCCTCCCCCTGCCCCCCTTCTCACATGATGCCTTGTTTGAAGTACCCCCTGAAGGTCTCGCTCTCACTGCCCTGCACCTCCCGGTGCTGCACAGCCACCCCTCCCAGGTGATCGTCTATCTGGGTGGTGTAGATGGCAGCCGCTCCCTGCTCGTCCTGAGAGGAGACTTTGCCCAGCCAGTAGTGAATATCATATGTGAAATTATTGCCAGTTTTGTGAGTCTGTGAGGAGAGAAAATGTGCTAGTTAAAACCAACTGGAGAAGAGTCAAGAAAACTGTTAGAATAATAACACTGAAAAGAAGGAAAGCAAACCTACAGATATGCTACCTATCTTACTCCTGTGTAGTATGAATGATTGCATTTTTTAAATTTATTTACACTGAATCCCAATCTTCATGTGGGGGTGGGACATTCATAGCCCTTCTTACCTACACAGACCACTCGCCTAATAATTGTTTGGGTACCTCCATTGAATCTTGTATCAGTCTTGGCCATCCCCATTGCAGGTAAAATGAAAAAAAAATACCACCAGTTTATTCTTGGTAAATGGATAACCCATTGGACATATAACTGAAGATGGGAAAATTACCTTGTTGTCTGAGTGGGATAAAACGGGCCTAACGTTGGAGGGTAACGTGCATGGATTACAACTGTAAGCCGCCCTGGGTAAGGGCGTCTGCTAAGAAATAATATATATATATATATATATATATATATATATATATATATATATATATATATATATATATATATATATATATATACAGTACTGTGCAAAAGTTTTAGGCAGGTGTGAAAAATGCTGTAAAGTAAGAATGCTTTCAAAAATAGACATGTTAATAGATTATATTTATCAATTAACTAAATGCAAAGTGAGTGAACAGAAGAAAATCTAAATCAAATCCATATTTGGTGTGACCACCCTTTGCCTTCAAAACAGCATCAAGCATCAATTCTTCTAGGTACACTTGCACACAGTTTTTGAAGGAACTCGGCAGGTAGGTTGGCCCAAACATCTTGGAGAACTAACCACAGTTCTTCTGTGGATTTAGGCAGCCTCAGTTGCTTCTCTCTCTTCATGTAATCCCAGACAGACTCGATGATGTTGAGATCAGGGCTCTGTGGGGCCATACCATCACTTCCAGGACTCCTTGTTCTTCTTTACGCTGAAGATAGTTCTTAATGACTTTCGCTGTATGTTTGGGGTCGTTGTCATGCTGCAGAATACATTTGGGGCAAATCAGATGCCTCCCTGATGGTATTGCATGATGGATAAGTATCTGCCTGTACTTCTCAGCATTGAGGAGACCATTAATTCTGACCAAATCCCCAACTCCATTTGCAGAAATGCAGCCCCAAACTTGCAAGGAACCTCCACCATGCTTCACTGTTGCCTGCAGACACTCATTCGTGTACGCTCTCCAGCCCTTCGGCGAACAAACTGCCTTCTGCTACAGCCAAATATTTCAAATTTTGACTCATCAGTCCAGAGCACCTGCTGCCATTTTTCTGCACCCCAGTTCCTGTGTTTTCGTGCATAGTTGAGTCGCTTGGCCTTGTTTCCACATCGGAGGTATGGCTTTTGGCCGCAAGTCTTCCATGAAGGCCACTTCTGACCAGACTTCTCCGGACAGTAGATGGGTGTACCAGGGTCCCACTGTTTACTGCCAGTTCTGAGCTGATGGCACTGCTGGACATCTTCCGATTGCAGGGAAGTAAGCATGATGTGTCTTTCATCTGCTGCAGTAAGTTTCCTTGGCCGACCACTGCGTATACGGTCCTCAACGTTGCCCGTGTCTTTGTGCTTCTTCAAAAGAGCTTGGACAGCACATCTGGAAACCCCTGTCTGCCTTGAAATTTCTGCCTGGGAGAGACCTTGCTGATGCAGTATAACTACCTTGTGTCTTGTTGCTGTGCTCAGTCTTGCCATGGTGTATGACTTTTGACAGTAAACTGTCTTCAGCAACCTCACCTTGTTAGCTGAGTTTGGCTGTTCCTCACCCAGTTTTTTTCCTCCTACACAGCTGTTTCTGTTTCAGTTAATGATTGTGTTTCAACCTACATATTGAATTGATGATCATTAGCACCTGTTTGGTATAATTGTTTAATCATACACCTGACTATATGCCTACAAAATCCCTGACTTTGTGCAAGTGTACCTAGAAGAATTGATGCTGTTTTGAAGGCAAAGGGTTGTCACACCAAATATGGATTTGATTTAGATTTTTCTTCTGTTCACTCACTTTGCATTTAGTTAATTGATAAATATAATCTATTAACATGTCTATTTTTGAAAGCATTCTTACTTTACAGCATTTTTTCACACCTGCCTAAAACTTTTGCACAGTACTGTATATATGTAATAGATTTAGCCAAATAAATGTCCCTCAGCCACTTATACTGTTGAAACAGAGAAAACAGCAACATGGTTCATATTGAGAGGGGCCTGAAATGGCTCTGGTGTGATCTAATCTGACAGGACAGTAACATTGACAGAAACTCTGAATCACCTGAAAGTGGTCATGTAAAATGAGTTCCAATACAGAACCAGGAATATTAACAGAAAATACTGTAAACGTTTTATCTGCAGCTTATTATATTGTGATTGCCAAGAAACTAAAAAGTAGACATACTGTGACTGTAGTATGCAGTACACAGTAGCACAATTTCCAGCCATTTAATTCAATAATTGAAATAAAGGCCCTGCAAATAAGAGGGGTGTTTACAGTATGCACATTTTGGAACAAGCATTCACAATATTTATGGTGCAGTGCTCCCTTGTCATAAATAGGACCTTTATCCCACAGAACACGTTATAAGGCGGTATAGTCATGCCTCTCATTTTCCCCATAATGCCATTACACTAGCACGTGTGTTCTTATTATAGCGGAACACAAATTGTTCCTCATTATACCTATGGCTCCTGACTACAGCCGTATGAAGGGGGAGCACTGCATAATGTTTTAAGAAATACCTACTGATAAAAGGATGTAGCTGTCTCCTTCAAAGAAGTTCCCATAGGATTTTGGAGGGACAGGGACCATCGTCATGTCCTGGAACATAAAAAGACCAGCTTGGATTGTATGATTAACACCTGCATGTACTGTATTACATTTGATTTAAAGCAGAAAAACACAATATGTATTAAAGTCCTGTACAATTACTCCATTCTCCTTTGTGGGCTGGAAAATTCAAAACAATTGGAGATTGAAGATCTCAATAAAAGACATTTCTGTTCTCACTTCAACTTAAAGGAAATATGTATAGGTCTATAGTGTAACCAAAAAAGTTTACCATTGTTGTGTGCAAGTTTTCCATTAATCTGATGCATTATCTTTACCAATTGTTGCTAAGGGATTCAAAACAACCAGAAATCAGCACAAAAAGAAGCATGGATGTTATGCCTGTTAACGCTAATGTCATGTTGTTTAAAATAAATAACTGGGTTCAAGGAGTTGGATGATATGACTGAAATTGCTTAACACATGTTTTCATAAATCTTGTTCATATGCACGGTCCTGGGGTAAAAATGTTATATTACAGACACCCCTACATACATACTGTACAGAAATAGCTGTCATTGTTAAATGACAAAGGGTCTACCAGGACATTTTTATCAGAGGTAAAAAAAACTGTTTTTAAAAGATAAAGAAAGCTAGCAGTAAGAATACTGGTGTGGTTGGATTGCTAGGGAGTTGTATAATTATTTTAATGTTCAAACAGCCAAACAGAAAGTAAACAGTACATCTGAGAAAAGTTGAAACTTGTACAAAACAAAGGCAAGCAAAACATTAGTAAACTTTCATATCTGTCAACATTTACTTTAAGAATTGTGTTATGTATAAAGTACTGTAGGTTGCCATTTGTAGCTGTTGAATACCATTTTTGTATTCCTGTTCTGAATAACAAATATACACATATTTGTATTATTATTATTATTATTATTTGGATGCGTTGTTGAGCCCTCAGCCCCTGTATATTTCTGGGTTCTGAAATGTCCCTTGCATTGTCAATCTAGTCCACAGAGCCTGCAGCTCAGGACGCACAACTACACCCACAGTCCACACAGTACAGGCCCCCCTGGTATGAGCGTTTAAATGGGAACCTCAATTAATAATTTTGTAACACTAATATTACAAACCATGAAACTGTTGAAATGTAGGTGCTTTACACTTTTGTTACAAATATATACCTAAAATATATATGTGTTTTAAACTGGTTTTATTAATAGGAGGCCTTATGTATTATTTACTAAAGGTCTAACTTAATCCATTTAAGAGGGTCTTGCAGTAATTATGTCACCATCTCAAAACTACCTCTTACCTCTATCCTCCATATCTGCAAGCCGGGGGTGGTCTTGTTGAGTACTTTTGAAACTTTGGTTTTGACTTCCGGCATGTTGTCACTTTCTGTAATGAACCTGAAAAACAAAAAATAGATAATTTGGTAATTACTCAAAAATTGGAACGATTGAGTTTGTCTTAATGAGTTTCCCTGAACAAATCTGCATTTTTAAATGTGTAAATGTTATATTATAATGACTTAGCTTAAAATAATCACCAATACGTTACTAGAGTCATTTATTTACAGGTCACTTAATGGGAACCCTTTACAATGCCTCTTTGTCGCCTTTGGTCAAGTCACCCAATAAGTTTTTCTGGTCTGAGTCTAGCTGAAGACTACAACCTATTCAAATACTGGTCTGTAAAACATTGTGGGTTTGGGCCTTGTGATCACTTTGTCCAAGACTTAGGTGGCTTTAGACATCCGCTTCAACACCACAAATGACCCTTTTTCTCTAGGACATACTGTATAAATCAGTGCACAGTATTTCATGGTAAAAGAATAGCAAAGTGTAGCAAATCAAAATAAAAGTACAGAAAAGTAATTGCTAAATGCATAGAATAAGCACGGTATACAGTGACTTTCAGTCTTTAAACACAGAGTACAGTATGTGTATCTGATACTGTTGTTTGTACATATGAGAATGTGTAAGCTGTGAGCCTACAGTACTCCCGAGACATTCTAATATTCCACTCGCTGGTGATGCTTAACCATTGCCAGGGAGGTTCTCGGCTTGTCCGACTGCCTATCTTTATGGAATTCTGTAATTGAACAGGAAGAGTATTGGAATAGATACATGTAACTTAGCTAGATCATCCTCAAATGTCTCTATAGAAATAAGAGCTACTGCCATCTAGTGATCTGCCACTTTGGAGCAAGTTTCCTTTTATTGTGCTGGCAATGCACAGCAGTTCTTTATGCTGGTTTTAACTGATAAAAATAATTAGGCTGATATGCAACTGTGGCAGAGGGAACTAGAAATGAACAGCCACTCTGTGGAAGGGTGTGGGGTTTCACTAAACATAGGGGAGACAGAGAGATCGCCTCACCGGCGTCCAATTTTTATTTAAGGCACAAGGGAGCACCGTTGTACCGCGGATGAACAATACCTACAATGGTAAGGTTCGTTGGTCAGGCAATTTATTGTGCACACGCAGGTGCTGAAAATAATATTCAAAGCAGAATGTGAAAGAAAAAAGGAAAATAAAACACAATAACAAAACTACAAACAAAAGATGCTGCTTCTTCCAGCGTCCCGCAGACTCCGGTATTCGGTGCAGCTCGGGTCTCAGTTATGCTTTGCTGTTCCCTCACTATCACTCACAGGGTTGCCCAGACTTCAACTAAACTGTTCACATCCCATTTGGATACGTAATAAAGTATTACATCTTTTGTAGAGGCTGTCTGCCTCAGCCGGGCTTGCTTGCCCTCTTTTCTCGTTCCAGACACTGGTGGTCTTGTTTTATTTTGTTTACTCCAGGCTTACGAACCCCATTCCTACTGTCGTTTCTCCTATAAGGGCAAGAGCGAAGGACCAGCAAAGAGTCATTTTTATTGGTCGATCGACCCCCCAAGACCCACCTCCCAACCACTCGGAGAGAGAGAGGCGACACACCCTCAACCAACCTCTCTGTGTCATTACCATGATTGACAGGCGGATCCCACGGGGCTCCCACCCACCCCTTGCAGGATCTGTAGCTGGAGGTGACAGTGTGCTATTTATTTTGTTTTGTAAGACTTCTAACGTATGAAACACAAGGAAATGAAGATGCCCTCTGTTCAAAGTCCACGCTGCGAGCACAGTGAACCACACCTCCTGGATAGTCACACATTCAGCTGCCACGCTATCGGCTGCATGCAACATCAGTGCTGTATGTTATATACATACATGTATTATTGTTTAGCACATAATGATTCGATTACCACTCAAGAAGACTTGATGCTGTACTCTGAAAAGGTCAAAATGACGGATACCCTTAGAGTTTCCACAACACTGATAATATGAAGGCACCCTCTGAAATGGTTTCTGAAATAGCAGAAGCTGATTTATTAAAACATATACGTTTCCCTCATAGGCCGGCAATACATACAAAATTTGAGCTATCAGCATAAGGAAAAAGTAGATCTCAGTGACCGAAGGACAGGCTCCACTACATATACCCACTTAAAGATTGTCCTTTAAATGCACAAAACTAATGCAGTGTTGATTCAAGTAAGAAACATACCCAATCAGACCATCTACAATCATTGTACACACTTACAATATCCAACTTGAACTTTACTGGAAATACATGTGCATCTTTAACATTACAATATACCTACTTTTTAGAAACATGCAACAGCTTTGCTCTTGTAGACGCAACTCTCACCACCCCCCCACCCCCGCTACACTTTATCATTATTGTTGCCTATTTGTTTTCTTCCCTCTTTTGAAATGGCACCTGCTATACAGCTGTTCCAATACATATTAAAACTTGAAAAAGAGCCATTACAATAATTACTGCTGTTTGTAAGGGGAATTTCACACAATTTCTACACCCCCCCCTGAGGATACACTCACTGACTATAACTTTGTTATAAAACTGTGACACCTGGTGAGTCTGTGCACTTGCACTTCAATTGGAGTTATTGCTAAATAACAGAAATAAACAATGCCAACATTTGACTTCAGGGCTTGTGAGGAAACATATCTTGGTTATTATTCATTGTAGAATAGGAACTGGTGCGTTTCCCTTTTGGAAGAAATTGTGCTAATGACAGTTTGAAGTGGCTTTGAGAATCTGGCCCATTGTGTTCTTTTAGTTGTAAACACATTACTTGTTTCCACCTCCCTGTGTGGTATATATTGTTATAGTTTTAAAACAGAACTCCCCATGACCAGAGGACTTACAGTAGGACAGAGGGTAGAAAACACTTGTTACAAGGAGTGGTGAGGGTATGGAATGGGTTGTCTAGCATGCTGTTGATGTTGGATCGCTGGGTCCCTTTAAGAACCGACTTGACAACATTTGTAGACAAATCAGCTACTAGGAACCACATGAGCATTGATGAGCTGAATGCCCTCCACACATTCATACATTTTCTTATGTTCTTGAATGTCATCTTGCCACTGTAACTCACATACAAGCCAAGGAGGATGAAAGATCAACGGCAGTCCTTTGCATCTCCTGTCTAACCAAGTGCACAGGCTTTGACACTTGAGACCCAACTACAGTATTGCTTTATGTTTCCCTTGATAAATATAGCTTCTTTCTTCAACTGATGTGTACAAAATAATGGTTCATGTTAACAAAACACTTGTCTACTGTACTGTAAGTTCTGATGAAGTAGAAAATGTTTTTTTATATATTAATAAGGTAAACGAAAAAAAAACATATTGTTAATCTAGGTTATAGAGGTCAGTAAATGCATTCCCTGGCCCGAATTGCTTTATGAATAAGGTCTAAGTTAATTTAGTTTCGGCTGTTTTCGTTCTGTGAAATACCTTGGTTACCGTGTTTTATGGTTGTCATATTAGTTCTTTCGTGGACCTGATTAGTGATGTAATGATGCCTGGAAAATCAAGTCATACACGCCAGTGTTAATCAGGTAGACCTGAGTTCCTGGCAACCTAAATCCTTTTATGGTTTACTGCTTGTGTCTTAAACAAAGCCTTTCCTGTCTGGGTTGTGGAATATTTGAAGTAAATTTGTGGCTACTTTCATTTTATTTGTAAAAATACCGATCTGTCTCTTCCTAAACGTAATGGTACAATCATTTACAATGAGATTACTTTTTCTATTAGCTATTGCTAAGGATGCAAAGATGTAATTGTGAAATATATATATCTTTTCTGATAAGGTAACAGCAGAGCAACAAAGGAGAATGTTTTTCCTGCTTCGCTGTCAAGATGCTGTTTTATAACTATCCCAGAGAGATTAGCACAGCTACCTTTGGAGTGTCTTTATCTAATTGGAAGTTATCCTCAACATGTCACCTGAGAATCAAACAATGATTTGCTGGTAATCCATATGCAAGTTGCTTAGCTTGTATAAAAGGATCTGCAGCCATACCAGCTGAATCTACTCTGATCTCTGAAGCACGGTTAAGACTGTTGGCTTGTGCTTGGATGGAGTACCAACACGGGAAATCCGGTGCTATAGAAAGTGGTATTTGTGGCTCATTCATTGGAGCCTGGTGTTGGAGGACCCTGACCTGCAGTACTCTGTAGATACTAGAGACTCATTGAACTCTTTTGAGGTTAATCCCAGTGCCATGGAAACATTCCAATAGGTCAATTAACAAGGCTTAGTTTCCCAACTTGTGTTAAACATGGTTAGGACATCCCTTGAATAAAAATGTATCTGAGTGATATCTTTTGGTAATATGTACCTCCATAAAAAGTAATAAATGTGTTTATTTATGTATTTTCAGTTTTTTAAGATCACTGTGACAGAGATTGAATGATTCTTGGTGTTAGATCTCCCTCTCGACCTGTGAGGGCACTGTGTAAAAGGAACAGAGTACCCTTAACTAAATGGCACAACAATTTATTCCTTGGGGTAGGTGGAAGTCGGTCATTTAGGAAAGGGGAGAAGCTACGGTACCCAAACTCAATGACCCAGACGGTAAACGGCGTGGAATCTGAGGATTGGAGGAGTGGATGCGCTCGTTAACCTAGGGGTCATGAGCGAGGGTATAAATAGAGGACATAGTGTAAGCGATCTGTTCCTTTGTAAATGGTTAGAACAAACCTAGCAGGAGTATCCTGTGTTGCTAAAAAGTGAGTGTTGTGTTTTAGTTGTCTCAGTAAAAACTGTTTGTTTGTTATTTTACACTGCTACTAAAGATCCGGAGCTTTCGCTATTCAGCCAGCATCAAACCCGGACACCAACACTTTCCCTTTGTTCACAGAGAAATGTCTTGCACCACGAGCACTAATAATCACTCACTGGTAACTGTGTTTGTGTTTTGTGTTTCGTGTGGGTGTAATAGAACTGGACTTTTGTTATTTGGTTTCGGGTCAAACCCGACGATTACAAACGAAGTGATACACGCCGTTGTATCACTTCCATCATTCATTATTTACAGGTGTTCGCCATAAGGCTCTGGACATTGTATAATAAATCAATGAACACCCTTGCACCTGAAAAATCATTGTCTGTGTGTTCTTGTATCCACTCTACACTGCACACATCTGTAATCAATCACCACTTTGCCACAATCACCCATAACTATAAAACAGGGTATGTAGTAATACTAACTGTGACACAAGTTTTGAATGTAGGGCTTTAAAAACCGATTTTTCAGAAAAACACTTTTTAAATTTTAATTGTTTGTATCATTTTTGTGTTATTGCCAGAAATAATGTTTTGAAATCACATTCCAATTTGGCCCTGAATTTGTTAATAACCCGGGAAAATACCCCATAAAGCTTATATGTGCTGAAACGCTTAGTTCACTTTGTTCTTTTTTTAGACAACTTGCAAATTTTATTTAACAATGAGGAAATTCTAAAACCTTTGACTTCATTCTTATCTGTGAGAACATTAACTTCAAAGTACTGTGTAAGAAACAACAGGTATTTCCTTTATTGCTCCACTGTTATCTTAATTAACAATTACAACTTTCTGTCCTTTCAGTGACAACCTAGTACCTTAAAAGGGAGTCCTATTGAAGTGCATGCTGCTTTGCATTCTCTGCACATTGTTTTTGCTTTATAATTACTAAAAAGCTACATCAAGTGGAGTAGGATTCACCATTTGATAAGTGTGATTTTATCTGTGGCAGGTAGTACTCCAAATGGGAGTGGAGTCAGTTCCTCGAAAGAGGAACTATAGAATACAGCCATAGAAACCTCTCTCCAAATATGGCCATGAAGTCCAAGGGTTCAAAGTGTACTTCTCCTTACCTGTAATAAATCTGCACTGCTTGGTACAGCATCTTTTTTCATGTCAAGCTCAGTAAGAGGGGCTATTCTTTTTATATAACTACGTGCATTAAAACATAACTACCATAAGAGCTTTTCTTCAACCAATAACACTAATAGCAATATCTATGTTAAAGGAACTTATTTTGTAGTGCTATTACCATCACACCAGAGAAGCAGCTTTGAAGTACTGACAGGCCTTGTTTTTTTAAATGATGAGTTTTGTTATGTCTCCAATTCCATTTTCAGTCTCTGAGTTGTATAAATTTTGTGTTGGAGTGTATCCTTTAGTGGTCCATAAAAAATAGCATAGAAGAATGCAATAATTTGTGCTGTGTCAGTGTTTTATAAAAAATAAGTGCATTTTTATCTACATTTTGCTGACATTCAGGATCGCTCCATTCACCCAGCTACTGCTAACATTCACCAGCACTTTGATCCTCTTAATCACTAAATCATTAACCAGATCAAATCAGCCCTCCAGCACCATACAGAGCTCAGAATCGCCAACAACACTAATACGCTCCCATACAACACTATCCTTCACTTAGTATAATTAATAATATGTTATATATATAACGTTTCTGAATGTTTAAACCAAGAAATGCAACCCTTACCTGGTGTTGATTGGTTAAATGGTGGCCCGTTGATTTGTCTGTGAGAAGGTGCAGCAGGAGTCAGTGAGGGAGCTGCTTACTGCAAAGAAGGTCTTTCTTTCTCTTTACAGCAGGTGAACTTTGCCTTGTGCCTTAGCTATAAGCCGCTTCTCCGCTTTCCATATATGGCTACACAGGAGGGATCTGCATACAGGTGTTTGTCATCTGTTAAGGCGACAGAGAGATTGTCACACGTCTCACATTGGGCTATACAAATTTAATTTCAATTCATCAGGGAAATGCAGGTGACACTGGCTGTCTCATTCTTTTATGTACTGCATACAGATTTTAACACAGTTTTAAATGTACTTGTTTTTACATTTACAGCTGTATTTTAAAGGTGTAGTGCAAATTATAGTTTCAAAAAAGGTTTAATATATATACAGTAATCCATCTCGTATCCGACTGTGGTGGGACCAGAGAAAGGGCGCATATGTAAAAAGTCAGATAAATTAATCCTTCTTTAAATACCATTATACACAGCTGTAACAGTTACTATATTCAAACAATTATTGTTTTTAGATTCAGCTTTTATTAGGGAGCTCTCCTAAATTCCTTGTTTAGAAAGATACAGGAAAGATCCATTTAGAAAGATCCGTGTGGATGCGTGCATTCGTTGCGGAGTGACAGGCAGGAGATCGAGACGGAGGTTGAAGTTGATACGCCCCGCAGGCGAACAGAATTTATTTACATATCAACACACTGAACAGCTCACGTGACACTACCAGCAATGGCAGCGCACTGAGCAAATACAACACAGTATATGAAAACCTTAGTAAGATCTACAATCTCTGAACTAATTTTCTCTGTCCAATAATAAACTAATGTTGTGAAGCTCTTGATCATGGTGGATAAACGGTTAGTGCGGATATGTGATGGGCAGATATGCAACAGATTACTGTATATATTCAAATCACATGTCCCTCAAAGGTCAGATCTATTCAGACCAAAGACAAAAAGGAGCAAAGTGCAAAAAAAGACCAAATGTGGAATAAAGCAGCGTGCCCACTGTCTGCAGCCCAACAGCTCTTCCTAGCAAACTGTAGCCCATCAAATGGTTATGAAATGAAGCGGTGTGCTTTATATGTGGTGTGGATGCATGCTCCCCCTATTTCATTTAAAGTTTGCCTCTGTTGTGTTTCGTCAGTTGAGGGTATGATTTACAGACAGATCATTGCAAGTCTTCAAACAGATTTAAAAGGATTTAGAGTCAGATTTTGAAGCGTAGCTTCAGTGCTGAGGTTGTGTGTAATGATTGATGAACACGGTGTGAATGGTTTAACCTTCCAGGGTAACAAACATTCAAGCACCTCAGGGGTCACGGGGCTTAATGTTATGTTGCTATGCAGCTGATAGGAATTAAGAAGGAAATCCCAGGCCCCCTCATGGAATTCTGAGTTAGGTGTAAAATATAGGAAGGTCTTTTTTATGTTTTTATTTTAATAGCAGGAACAGGCTGTAAAGTTTGAAACACCTTAGCTCTGTCATAAAGACCTATTTTTATCATTTGAGGCACATTGTACAATTAAGGCCTGTGTTAACTAGGAAAGATGCTGAACTGTATTGCTTCCTGGAAAGATACTTGTGAAGCTTTGTTTGCTGGCATTCCAGATGTTACATTAAATATCCTTCATCTGGTTTGTAATGCTGCTGCTAGAATGCTTGCTTGCACTGGCAACTACACAAACAAACTAAGTATCCACTGCTGTACTCCTGCAGAACAGATTTAAAAGCTATTCTTATTACCTATAAGGTACTTCGTGATCTTGGGCCTTCTTCTCATCAAAACTTGCTAGCTCCCTATCTTCCAAGATGTTCTCTGAGATAAGAAACTGATCTACTGGTGATTCCAATCCAATCCCCATTAAGATCAGGACAGCCAACACAATGTAATCTTTTTATTCTAGATTGAAGACATATGTTTGAGTGTATTTTTGTAGTTGGATCTGATTCTAGTATTACTGTGAAGCACTCTGGGATGATTTGCCATGAAGTGTGCAATTCAAGTGTACATTTATGTTGTATTTGTATGAAAGAGAACCATCCAAAGCAAAAGTAATCTATTTAAAGAGTTTAAAATCCACACCAGATGAGATGCTGAAGCAGGGTCATATTGTAGGTCTTTGCAAATTTGATTACAAGTTGTAATATATGAGTTTAATAATTTTATTATAGTAATGGGACACATATCAGAATATTTGAACAAACATTTCTTGACATGTATTTGAAGGGTACAATCCATGTCCGTGTCTGCCAGAAATGGCATAATTGTTAGAAATTAAAAACACGTACAGTATCAGTGTGCACCGATTAATCATCTTGCCAGAATTTGTTTCTGAAATGGCAAGTGAAACAAGAGCTCAGTTTGATGTGTGGAGTAAATATATTTAAAGCAGAAGATCAGCACTGCCCTTGACCCTCTTCTTAAAAGTAAACAGACCAGATTAGGATGCGCACGTATGGTGATCTCTACCTAAACTGCAGATGCTGCTTCAGATTTTGAATGGAAAAAAAATGCTATGTCTACTTTATGTAAAATGCAAAGCAATTTACTGTACACAGGGTGCTAAAATAATTAAGGTTGGCTTATCTGTGGCTGCAAATACATTTAAAAAAGAAATCGCTTACCTCTTTGGGATTAGCTGAGCTAAGCTTTGCTGTAACTGAAAATTTCCCATGAGAACATCTCACAAATAATACTGCTTGCCTACCCTTTTGAGCCTGCATGCTTGGGAAGTTAAACTTAGGATTCAGTCTATTCCTTTTACAGTGGTCAGGTGATGCAGGGCACAGAAAAGGAGGGAATGAAGGTAACCAAGCCTAAAAAAAACAAAACAAATGGTTGTTTCCTTAAAGTTCAGCTTACCTGTTGCAGAAGCAGATGTCCTCTAGGCTGTACAAGCAAACTACCAGTCTCTCCGCCTTGCTCTGAATAAACTTCAGCCTCCTCACTGCTCTTACTCGCTTTCAGCAAACATTAACTAGCAAGGCAGCCGTCGCAGCCTAGAGACGGATTACACTCGCTCTACTGCCTGCTTGTTGTGCCAGCTTAGCCAAAGAATCTCAGTGGAGAGAACTGCTAAGTTGCATAACGAGAAAGGCATGCATTCGGTGGCTTCTTTATTCAGCTTCAAGTTTCTTTTGTGGAAAAGTGGAAGTTGCCAGATAAATGGCAGTGAAGACTAAACACTAAAGACTAAACACAAGCACTTTGTCTACACAGCAAGGGTAGGGTATGTTACTTAATCTGTTTGTTTATTCAGAAAAGGTTTAAAACCCAGATGTTAAAAAGAGGATGATAAAATAGTGTGAATGAAAAGTGTTAAATAAACATTTTAAAAAACAAAGTAACAGTATGAGACTCTTTAAAACCATTTTTTAACTAAGTTTAAAAACTATCAGTCGTGAAAGTCGCAACATTTGAATCCAGCACAGTTATAAAAATTAAAATAAATCTGTGACTGTAAATTTTAACCTCTTTCATGCAAATAGAATATAGCAGAGTAGTATGTGGTATTCCCATTACCTTATCAATAGTATGAAAAGCTAACAAATTGCACAGTGAAATACCAGCTTGTTTCTTACAGCAGCCGATGCACCTTCATGTAGCATACATTCCGTTTCTTATGACTGTAGGAGCCATGAGTAAGTTCAGTTGTCAGAACTGCAGCCCTATATTGAGAATGTGCAGGACTAAAAATGAATGGAGAGCATGTTTCTTCAACTCTTTCTGACTTACTGGCCGAATGAGTCAGTCTGTCTGTCCAACAGCAAGCTGGAAAGGAAACCTGGTTGGCATGAAGGCTGCCACGTTTATATATAAACTGCCTGTAGTAAACTGAACGGCACTAATTCACCAGCGGACGCAGCCTGTTCAAGAAAAATATTAATATATTACATTTATATGTAAAAAACAAAAACACTACATTTCAATTGTGTATTAATCAGTATTTCACATTTGCCATGTTCCAACATACTTATTTTATGCTCTGAGCACACTCTTAAACTCGGGAGACGTTTAAGGAGGACACAGATGTTTTCGACTCCTGTAAGTGGATTGTTTGTGCTCTGGCTTACAATATATCCAGACAACTTTTAAGAAATCAATAAAATCACACAGATCCATTCAGGTTTGAAGTTTTAACGAATCAGAGCAGTATTAATACTCTTTGGTTTATTAAATGGATTAAAAATGGATCAAGTGGTTACAGACCACATTGGATCCCAGCTAATATGCAATCTGGGCGATCTAGAGCCTTTACAATATTAAAAGCGTTAACACTTCAATACAATTATGGTTATCACATGTTTTGCCCTTAGGCCAGACATGCAAAATGCTGAAACGCTCACCGCTAAATCCTAAAGCATCCAATATGTCACTCTCTGAAGCTAATACATAATTCCTAACCCTATAGCAAAGTTTCAATATAAGTGAGATATAAATTCAAGATTATGCTTACCTCCCAATATATGGAAGTGTAGTGTAGAATATAAGTAAAGACAAGAGCTGTCTTCAAAGGCAGAGGCTTCTGAATACAATCAAAAAGCAATCAGCTTTTTCAGAGATCCTCACAACTTTGCATTAAATTGTCTCACTTTTAAACTTAAATAAATACTTCTGTTTTCTATTACAGTAAAACTCAAATAAGTGCAACACTTCTTTTTTAATCTCAAATGTAATTCTGTCTAAAGGTTGCTTTTTCTTTGCAATACCCAAGAGGCTCTGTGTTTTTGGCTTACAAATTTCTTCCTAATTAAAGTTACTGCTTTTCTGATAAGAACTTTCACAGTAAACACTTTTCTAATTTATTAAATTAAATGCTCGCTTCTGCTTTTCTCTCTAGGTTAACACAGGCTTCCGTGCCAGTAGCTCTCAGATAAGGGAAGTTAATTAAGGCTAGCATGACCCCCATTCAGCTCCCTTTTTACTCACACTTACAAAGATTATATGATAATAATTTCTACTGTCTTACCAGAATAAACAAAAATGAATATAAACTCCTAAGCTAATAGAGTATATCATAACATTATCCTAAACAGTGTGTTTCAACATTTTGTTTACAAGATCCAGTTCATGTCAAACAGATCAACCCAGCTCCAGCAAGATTCAAATTCCCTTTCTGGACATCAAAGGTGAGGGTGACAGTCTTTAAAAACCTGATACCTGCAAAAAACTTAACCCTTGTTAGCGGGGCTCCCATATTTGCATTCTCATTTCCATCATCAGTGGGGAAACTTAAAAGAAATTAAGATGGTTCTATCAAAGAGCCATCCATCTCTGCCACATACGCCTTTCACTCAAAAATGTGCTTGCAGCTTGTACAACGGAAGAAAGGATTTTAGGGTCACACGTGACACAGTACACTTTCCTATGAAGGTAGAAACATATATTAGATAGATGCATAAGGAGAAGTTATTTGCACACTTGTGTTTATGTGTTGGAATACAGAGCATTGTGAAAACCTTGTGAAAATATATATATATATATATATATATATATATATATATATATATATATATATATATATATATATATATATATATATATATATATATATATATATATATATATATATTGTGAAAGATCGCACCACTCACAGGTTCGTGCCCCTTTAAAAATACGACCCAGAAACACAGAACTCGATTTTAAACGCGGTTATGCTTATTTTTTTAATGCACACAAAACAAACACAAAATAAACACCTAGCTCTCTTGGAGCACTAACTCAACTTTCAGGAACACCCTGTCTAACACGGGACAGCTAAGCTGTTTTCCCGTCCTTACACACAACACAGGTTTAATACAGCACTTACTTTTATTCACTTTGGCTACTCGGAGACAGAGCACCTCTCCTGCCTCCTTCTACTCAGCAGCCTTGAGCATTCTGACTGCTCCTCTTAAATACCCTGCACCTGGCTCTAATTTAATAATAAGCACCAGGTGCAGGGAATGATTCATAATAAAAACAATTCAAAAATCAATTACACAATAAAGTAAAACAATTAACTAAACAAAAGAGGTGCCATTTTTTTCTTCAGGGAGGTTTTAACCCCCTCCCTGCTGTCTCACACAACCCGCTGCCTTACACATCCTTCCCCCCAAGTGTGCAACACTGACGGCCATTCCAAGGCCACCTCCCCCCCTAAACCATAACCACCCACCCTCGAGTCCATAAATGTCCTTTCTCGCCCTCTTCCACGGGCGGACTTGAGGGTGGATCAGTCCACGTCCCAGCCCAGCCAGGTAGGGACCACGCACCGGCGACGAGGGACCCCAACGGTTTGTCAGGGGCGACCGGAACGACAACCGGGGCACTGGTGGCTGCAGCAGCGGGCAGAGGTCTACAGCTGGGACCCAGTGTAGCGACATCCGGTCACCAAGGGGAAGCGAAGCAGTGACCAGGGGAGCGTGGCGGCGTCTGGGAGCAGCGCAGCGGCGTCTTTGTGTCCGGGAGGAGCGGAGCAGGGGACCAGGTGGAGAACTGTGACCGATTCTGCCGACTCCTGGGCTCTAGGTCAAGTGAAGGGAGGTCCAGGCCAACCGACAGGGTGTCCAGGAGCAAGGGCGAGGACCGCACGCAGCTGTGCCGGGACTGGACTGCAGGGGTGGTGGTCGGGCTGTGGTGGAGGTATCCTCTTCACCTCCTCCCCTCTGGGCTCCGGCAGCGGCGGCTCTTCCCTCTGGGCTCCGGCAGCGGCGGCCCTTCCCTCTGGGCTCCGGCAGCGGCCCTTCCCCTCTGGGCTCCGGCAGCGGCGGCTCTTCCCCTCTGGGCTCCGGCAGCGGCTCTTCCCCTCTGGGCTCTGGCAGCGGCGGCTCTTCCCCTCTGGGCTCCGGCAGCGGCTCTTCCCCTCTGGGCTCCGGCAGGGCGGCTCTTCCCCTCTGGGCTCCGGCAGCGGCGGCTCTTCCCCTCTGGGCTCCGGCAGCGGCGGCTCTTCCCCTCTGGGCTCCGGCAGCGCGGCTCTTCCCCTCTGGGCTCGGCAGCGGCTCTTCCCTCTGGGCTCCGGCAGCGGCTCTTCCCCTCTGGGCTCAAAGGCTGGAGTCAGCGGGGCACCTCTTGCCTGCTCCCACTTTTGGAGCAGCAGGTCTAGCTCCGTCGGCTCCGGATCCGGTAGCCCCAACTCCTGTCTCCACTTCTTTGTCTGCTCTTTCTGAGCAGCGGTGTTCCGATTGATCATTGCGATCATCTCTTTTAAATCCATTATAACTGGGTCGTAGGGGTGCCCACACTTTCTGCCACCAAATGTGAAAGATCGCACCACTCACAGGTTCGTGCCCCTTTAAAAATACGACCCAGAAACACAGAACTCGATTTTAACGCAGGTTCGCTTATTTTTTTAATGCACACAAAACAAACACAAAATAAACACCTAGCTCTCTTGGAGCACTAACTCAACTTTCAGGAACACCCTGTCTAACACGGGACAGCTAAGCTGTTTTCCCGTCCTTACACACAACACAGGTTTAATACAGCACTTACTTTTATTCACTTTGGCTACTCGGAGACAGAGCACCTCTCCTGCCTCCTTCTACTCAGCAGCCCTGAGTATTCTGACTGCTCCTCTTAAATACCCTGCACCTGGCTCTAATTTAATAATAAGCACCAGGTGCAGGGAATGATTCATAATAAAAACAATTCAAAAATCAATTACACAATAAAGTAAAACAATTAACTAAACAAAAGAGGTGCCATTTTTTTCTTCAGGGAGGTTTTAACCCCCTCCCTGCTGTCTCACACAACCCGCTGCCTTACAATATATATATATATATATATATATACAGGGTGATTAGAAAGTAAGTTTATCACACCAAGGCACCATATGGTAAACTTAATTTTTAATCACCCTGTATATATCTATTATGAGCAACCATATCAGAGGTTAGTTACATATTATCATTTAAAACTCTTAAATGAACTTTACCTACCATTTTCCTATACTGGTTCCTGATCTACATAAAGAGGGAACAAATGTATAATGTGGACACTGCATCATGATAAACATGCAAGCCAACTTACACTCTACACGCCACAGTCTGAGAATTAATTTGGTAGGATGTTGAGTGGTGAGGTGCATTGTGGACTCTGTAGTTTCTCAACAGGAGATTATACTGTATACGTCTTGCAAGAAACAAAGCTAGGTTGTTTAATAATGAAACTGAATGCCATTCAGCCATTGTGGCAATGCAATGTAATACAGCAATACATTAGGTATAAAATGATACTGATTTGTCTGGTGCTTAATGTTAGTTTACTGACTTTGCTATTAATAAAAGAGTGTCGTTATAGGATGGGCTAGTCATGCAGTTTCTTTTTGGTCATCACAATATTTTTTATAATATGTGTAAGTGCTATGTTTTATATTTTACTTTGTAGTTGTACAGTTTGATTTACAGGAGATGGGACATGGTGCAGCAATTTCTATCGCTCCCTTATAAAAGTAGCACTCTTTTAAAGTTTGTGTCAGATGGTTTGAATAATAAGATGTAAATAAGATCACATTAAGATTAGCTATACCATTCAATGACTGTAATGTAACTAGTAGGAAAGATACTGTTTTGAATCGTACAGCACCTCCCAGTGTTCTACATGTACTGTATACTGGTATATGCAATGTTTTTAACACAATTACTGTGTCAAAAGTTTTTTTATCTTTAATATATGTATTAGTATGTATAATGTTCTTATGTATTATTTGTTAATAATGTTAATAAATTACTTATCGTGCTTTATTTAAACAAACAAAAAATAGAAGGAAGAGATGGCGTGCACCAAGTTTCAGTGCACACAGCACACAGTCCTGCATGTCATTCACTCGCTCACCGGACTTAATTATTCTTGATGCCTCATACAATTTTGTACAGCTACTGCACTCCTTGTTTTTTTTCCTTTCTGTAAAGGATAGTAGCAGGTCAGACAGATCACTGTTCATAGCACCCACAGCTTAACTAAACTATATACCAGTAATGAAAATCCAATGTGGAGATATTTAAAAGCAAGTTATTTTGTCCAAATACATGTGTGCTGTTGGCCTTTATGGGGTTGAGCACCTCACAACCATCGCTGTGCCCCATTTCAATCTATTGAGCCACCCAAGCCACAAACATCACATGTCCTTTCATACTGAGCCACCCAAGCCACAAACATCACAAGTCCTTTCATACTGAGCCACCCAGGCCACAAACATCACAAGTCCTTTCATACTGAGCCACCCAAGCCACAAACATCACAAGTCCTTTCTTATTTCTGCCGACGGTAGGATTCCTCTGCCTGCTCCAAAACTTTCCTGCTGCTTGTCAAGACATTGTTAGTTGACTGATCTAAAGTCGTCTCTTATTATGAAATCTAGGCCAGGACTTCATGTTAGCACTCATTAAAAAGCAGACACACAGTGCTGGAGTTGTTTAGCTCTCTAAACTGCAGGAGCACTGTTCTTGAGTGAACAGAGCCTCACATTCAACTACATTATATGAGGACAATACTTACAAGATTTTCATGGGTCTTCTTTTTCACAGAAATCCATTGGCTTATATAATCCTGCCAGTCAACCCTGCCACCCAATTGATTAATTATATTAATCAAGGGAGAATGAAATGCTTGAGGGAGAAGGGACAAGGGCCTCGCATTGATCAGTACTTCTTACGAAGTCAGTCAAGTCAGTCGAATGAAATCCAGCGACAGGAAGCAAACCACAGTTCGCAGGATATCAGCTCCCCGGTCATAGATGTGAGAAGGACTTGCATGGACACAGTTAGTGATGAACCTAATGATCCTTGTGAACCCAGTCAGACAAACCAGCGTAAGAGAGAAAAGAACCTCAACGGGCACAAGCCTGGAGTTAAATGGCCAAGAGCTTGTGAGAAAACTGCATGGGACACAGTAAACACAGATCTCTGCTTTGCATTGGAAAGGTTAAGTGGAACAGTTGAAAAGAAACTGGATAAATTTGGGGACATCATCTACGCATATGGAAGTGAGAGGTTTGGAGTTGAAAAAAGGAAGGAAAAAGTACAAACTATTCCTGGAAAGTCTAGACGGCAGCAGGAGATTGAACGCTTAGTTAGAGAAAGGAGATAGCTGAGGAAGCAATGGAGAAGAGCAGAAGAAAGTCAGAAGGAGGGACTCAATCTCATACACAGGGTCATAAAAGATAAGCTTGCAACATTGCGCAGAGCTGAGCGCCTACGGAAACGCTACAAAAAGAAGGAGCGTGCGAGAACTAACTTTTATAAAGACCCATTCAAATTTGTAAAGAAGTTATTCACCAGTGAGAAGAATGGCACACTAAAAGCATCTAAGTTTGAACTGGAGAGATATTTGGAGGAAACACATACAGATTCAAAAAGGCAGGAGCCTATGTCAATTCCGTCAGACATCCCACCTATCAATCCACCAGTATACCAAATGGAGGACTGTGCACCTAAGTGGAAAGAAGTAGAGCAAGCTGTGAAAAAAGCAAGGGCTTCATCATCTCCAGGGCCTAATGGAGTTCCGTACACAGTGTACAAGAGTGCTTCAGGAGTTCTACGAATTCTGTGGAAACTGATGAAAGTAGCATGGGAAAAACAGGTTGTACCAAGAGCATGGCGCCGAGCAGGTGGAGTCTTTATACCTAAAGAAAAAGATTCTACAAGCATCAGTCAGTTTCACCCTATTTCCCTATTAAACGTAGAAGGCAAGATTTTCTTCAGCATTATTGCTCAGAGATTGTCAACTTACCTATTAAAGAACTGCTTCATTGACACAGCAATACAAAAAGCGGGCATTCCAGGTTTCCCAGGATGCTTAGAACACATCAATGTGATCTGGCAACAAATTCAATCAGCTAAAAAGGAGAGGAAGGAGTTCCATGTGAAATTCCTGGATTTGGCTAATGCATATGGTTCAGTGCCACATGAACTTCTTTGGGCAGCATTTGATTTTTTCAGTGTACAATGACAATAACAAATCTAGTGAAAGCCTACTTTGGAGATTTGCAATTTAGTTTTTCAACTTCAGAATTCAGCACTACATGGCAATGCCTAGAAGTTGGAATAATGGCAGGATGCACCATTTCTCCACTGGCTTTTACCATGGCAATGGAAGTAATCATTAGGGCATCAAAATGGGTAGTGGGAGGAGAGAGCTTGGCTTCTGGAATGCGACTACCACCAATTCGAGCATACATGGATGACATGACAACCATGACTACAACAGTAGTCCTCATTAATCGGTTATTGGGCAAATTAACTAATAACATTGAATGGGCACGAATGCAATTCAAGCCCACTAAATCAAGGAGCATCTCTATAATTAAAGGTAAAGTAGTAGATAAAACGTTCTTCATTAATGGTGAGGCAATACCAACAGTGTCTGAGAAGCCAGTGAAGAGCCTTGGGAGATGGTACGACGGGGATCTAAAGGACACAGTTCGTGTGGGAGAAGTTAGACAACAAGCTGTGGAAGGGTTGAAGAGCATAGACAGCAGCGCTTTACCAGGCAAACTAAAACTCTGGTGCTTTCAGTTTGGTCTACTGCCAAGGTTGCTGTGGCCACTGACTGTGTACGAGGTTTCTTTGACAACAGTAGAGAAACTGGAAGCTTTAATCAGTTCACACATCAGGAAATGGTTGGGAGTTCCACGCTGCCTCAGCAGAGTGGGACTTTATGGTAAAGGAATACTGCAGCTACCTGTCTCCGCTCTAACCGAGGAGTTTAAGTGCGCCAAGGTCCGACTGGAAATGACATTAGTAGAGTCACCACGACAAATGCGTAAGGGAGGCAGCACCTGTGTTGAAAACTGGAAGAAAGTGGGCGGCAAAGAAAGCTGTGGAGGATGCAAAGGCTGCCCTTCGAATTGGTGATATCATGGGGCAAGTTCAGCATGGAAGAGGGGGTCTTGGTCTCAGTTCAGCTCCTCCTACATGGCACAAGGCAGCCCCAGCTCAACGGAGGAAGCTGGTAGTCAACGAGGTGCAAAAGCAGGAGGAGAGGATGAGGTGTGTAAAGGCCATTTCCCAGGCCAAGCAGGGAGAATGGATGAGATGGGAGAGTGTGGAACAACACAAGATTGGCTGGCAAGACCTATGGTCAATGGAACAGAGCTGGATCAGTTTCCTTATAAGGTCAACATATGATGTTCTCCCATCACCACAGAACCTAAACCACTGGGTAGGAGAGGATCCCTCATGTCCTTTGTGTTCATCACCTGCAACATTAAGGCACATTTTGACAGGATGTAAGGTGGCTCTTAGCCAAGGACGGTTTACTTGGCGCCATGACCAGGTGCTGCGATGTTTGGCCTTAGCATTGGAAGACAAGCGTAACATGACCAATAAGTTGCCACCTGTTCCATCAAAACATTACACACAAAAGACAACATTCTTCCGCCCAGGAGAGCAACCACCAAGAAAAGGTGTTAAAACCAATCCTCGCCCAGGACAACTGGAAGCTGCTAGAGACTGGAAAATGCTGGCAGATGTTGGTCAACGGCTTATTTTTCCACCTGAGATTGCCACCACTAACCTTCGACCAGATATTGTCTTGTGGTCTGGATCAGCATGCCTTGTTCACCTGGTAGAGTTAACAGTGCCATGGGAGGATGCTGTAGATGAGGCGATGAGAGGAAGAAACTGCGGTATGCTCAACTAGCCACTGAAGCGGAACAGCGAGGATGGAGAGTCTGGGTTTACCCAGTGGAAGTGGGTTGTCGAGGATTTGTGGCACACTCTACAACCCGGTTTCTCAGAGATGTCGGATTCAATGGCCAAGAGTTGCGTCGCACAGTGAAGAACTTATCTGAAGCAGCAGAGAGGAGCAGCAACTGGCTGTGGTTGAGGTGGAAAGATTGTGGCTGGGGATCTCAAGCACAATAGAAAGAAAGAAACGCTGATGTACAGGTAAGTACGCTGGGCTGAGTTGAGTGGGGGACGGAGGGGGGTGATGCTGGGACGCCAGAATCACCGTCGAGCCCTCTTGAGGTGTCGTGGGCTAGTCGACGAAACACCGAGGATGGAAGGTGCCCACTTGAAGACCCCAGAGATGTACCCTACTTAGCTCAATCCAAACGGTTGTCATGCTGATGCGCTGGGGAGACCGCACTATGGTTGATCCCCGGAGCCAGCATCACAGCCGTTGTGTGTGCTGATGCGCTAGGGAGGCAATAAGCTGATCCCTGGAGCCAGCATTACACTTCAGCCATCAACACCAGACAGAAGGATATCTACATCATCATATGGAAGGAAGCGAAAATGGATGGAGACACATATGGATCACAAGTTTACTGTGAAGCTACATCTTAGTTGGTGCTTATCTTGGCGAGAGCCAAGTTCAAATCAGCATGAAGTTTTAACATCTACTCTCATGTAATGGAAATCATTAATCAAAAGGCCTCCACCCCATTATTTGTTTCACAAAAATATTTTTTTATTGCTGGTTTTACAGCCCGATTAGCACTAATCTTGGACTACCTTAGCTAAGTTAACATTGGGTAGTCCAAGACTAACTGGGTAAGCCATTGCTAATTGTGGGCTGTGAAACCAGTCATAAGTGTTTAGACATCAGGCCCAATTCATAGAGCTAGTGTCCGTCATCCATACCTGAACACAGGGGTTACCAAACATTTTTTACCACAATTAGCACTTCTTAATAAAAATGACAATTAAAAAAAAAAAAATTAAACCTGTAAGACTGTAAATAAGTAAGTAATCTAAATTGTTATTTATTTCATTTCAATCTTATTTTTTCTTCAGCTGTATCTTTATAGGGTTATTATAATCAAACTTTGAAGAAATAAAATACACTTTTACTTAATGTGAAACATAGTTGATGTATTTTATAACTTTTTTAAAATATTTGTATCACACCATGCAATAACACTCGCTATGCAGCTTCTAACATTTGCAAACTTTAAGACTGCATCAAGCTTTTTTTTCTTCACAGTTAATTCTAGAAATGGTCAGTATTATTTACTACTAAATACTTATAGACCATTGCAATGCAAGTGTATTTTTAATGCGTATAACATTTTATACAAACCTTACTTTGTTTTGTTACATTGTGAATTTTATTTACATCTAACTTATCACTGTATACAAATTATATACCGTGAAATATGTTAGTTGATGCATTTTAATATAGCATGTCTCGTTTTATGTAAAAAAATAAATCTATACTGTAAATCACATCTTCCTAGTGTTACTATGATGCATGGGAAATCCATTGCAAATAAAAAAAAATGTGTCATTGATTACGGGCAGGGAACTAACAGGTTTGTTGTGCGTCCACAAGAAACGCACAGAATTTGAAAAACAGATCAGATAAAACACTTCAATGCATTCCACGAATGCCTCTGCATCATTCTCAATAATATGTAAATGAGCGTGCACGTTATACTCTGCACATTTGTAAATAAAACACAAGCATTAAGTTTATTAACAATTCTCTTTTACATTGTACTACTTGCATTCAGGTATAGTATTAGATTTCAGTATGCCTAAATGCAGGATAAAAGCATTTTAAAAATATATTATTTCATAGTAATTCGTATGTACTGCAATACAGATGATTTGAACATACGGATGCAAAAAGCAAACAGTCAAACCTATCAATAAGGAGTGACCTGGAAAATACATAACATTTTGTGTATTACCACCCTAATGGTTTATAAATAGTATTTTGGAGTACAATTTGAGGGTGGGGGGTAACTGGAAACCACACTTATACATCGCCTGGGTCTGGAAATCTGAAACTTTCACATTGTGATAATGGGGTGGAATAAATGAAAGCCTAAAGCCAGAACTACATGCTCCTTGTACAGATGTGATTGTTTGTGTCAATATGGATTTCACAGTTGTTGGTTTGGTGGTCCAGTGGATAAAGGAAATGGCATGATACCAGAAGGTTCAAATCCTGGTTTAGCCACTCGCTCACTGTGTGTGACCCTGAGTGTCACTTAACCTTCTTGTGATCCGTCCTTTGGGTGAGAATTAAAACCAAGGTCCTATTGTAAGCGACTGCAGCAGCAGTTGTTGATGCATTGTTCACCCCCTAGTCACTGTGGATAAAAGCATCAGCTAAATGACTAATTAATAATAATAAAAGTAGGTATTTCATTAACTAGATGGAGGTTCACTTAAGACTAATTTGCATAAAAAGTCATTGTATACATTAAATATGCTGTGCCCAATAAGATTACCATTTATTCAAACATGTTATGAGAATCTTGGCATGTATTTAGAAAGGCATGCACATGCCATTAATCTTATTAAATAGAGGCATAATATTTATTTATATTGTGTCTCTATTGTTTAATAAGATTAATGTCCAAAGTGTAACATTCAAAAAACATGAGAAAGTCAGACAATCATTTACATAACATTTTAGGCCAATTTATTATGTCCAGCTATGCTAGTCTAGGTGAACATACTGGATGTAATTTCTTTCTATATATCTATACAGTATGTCAGAGATTTACTTAGCTGCTGTAGCAGTAATACAAGGGAGAAGAGGTCTGTGATATAACACGTGTACAAGTGTACTCTGGTAACACAACTGTTTTAGATCAATAAAACGTAATACATTGTTACTGTGGGTTGAATTGGCTGTGGATTACTAGTAAAGCTGTTTTGCATTATTTGTTAACAAGGCTATTTGCTCTGTCTCAGATAATGAGGATGTCATTGGAACAGGTACTAACAGACATCTGCACAAAAATGATACTAAATTCTACTTTAGTGCTGGGTTTTTGAAGTTATGTATGAATATAACAGCTTAACATTAGGTCATTTGTTTTTCCAAATGTTCGTTGTATCAGATCTTTAAATGTATACCGCAGCCTCCAAGGTAGTGAGGTAGACTTTCTGTACCTCCTTGATATGATCACATATCTTTACTTGGGCATCCTCAGTGAAAATCAACAATAAATTAAGGTACATTGTATTTGGAGCATTTATCCTGTTATTGTTTGCATCATTTATTCTCCCATACTGTTTAGTAGCAAATCTGGTTCAGAAGCATCTTCTGAAAGATCATTTTAATACACGGGCAAGGCTTACAATTCCGTCAAAAGCTGTTAGCATCAGCGGGTACCAATTTAATAGCACATGTTAACCAAACAAAAAAAGGGAACAAATAGTTAGAGGTGTTACTGTCTGTCATACATTTAGCTTGAGTCGCCAGAGAAGTTGGGGTTCATGACAGTAGTAGTTGCACCCTTAAAAAGTGGATTATCAGCCTGTTAGGAAAAGAAATGAGAGATAATATAAAATGAAATCTCCAGGTTTTTATATTTATAACTAGGTAAATGTTTAAGACCACTAGAGGTCGGTATTGATACTTAAATAAGCAAATACTATATTCTGATTTTTAAGTTTGTTTCATTTTTATTTAGAAGATCATATTCCATAGAATGAAGGTAATGCTACATTTATTTGCAAAAGTAAAACATTTAAAATAGTCAAAATACACACAATAGTTGATGCTGATGTTGCTGTTCTTGTGCAGGTAATGTCTGCGTGGCTATGTGTTGAATTTTATGAAGGTCTGGCTTCCAAAAACTTGGACTACAACAAATAATATGGCATTTGAAGCTTCTTTAAATTGTAGCTTTGTCCTTTGCATCCCTTGTCTCAATAAATACTGTTGTGTTTCACACCACAAATAATATGTTTGTAATTTTCAGAATCAATGCATTAACTGTTTGGTTGGTTGTAAATACTACTTCAAAGTGCTGTGGACATACATTTCATAATTGTGACTATTTAAAAATGCCAGCCCAAAATCAATCAATGTATTTCAAATATGTTCTAGAATCAACTCAGATAACCACTTTAGCGACTCACAGAATTACTAACAAAAAACAGTGTGCTTGTATGTAAAGTGACTTACTTTATTCCACTGTGCGTTTGCCTTTTCCTTTTCAAATTTGCGAAACTCCTGACGGTCTTGCAGTAAGGTGACGAATTTCCAGATTAGCAGGAGGAACGAGCCAATGAGAGCTACACCCGTGATTGTACCTGCCACAATGGCAGTGATGTTGGGGGGCTCAGGGCATTCTAAAACACAAGTGATGAATTAGTAAATATGGCTGTGCATCGGTAGTGTCTTCACGATACAGTCATTAAGTGTGAAACATACAAATTACACAATTATTGTCCCATTTGATAGTGCAAGTGTTTGTAATAAAATTTGGTCAAATAAGATTGACAACCTGCTTTGCTTTTATTTTCTGATTAATTTTTAATTATTTAAAACAAAATAACTGTACAGATACTGTAAATAATAAATACATTTCCAAAATCTATACCATTGCACACTTTTTGGAAACAAATGTTTTAGAAAACAGTATTCAGTTGAAAACAAATCTAATGATGCTTCTCTAAATTGACTTTAGGTGAATATTAAGTATAATTCAGGAAATCCGGTAGCTGATTCAGTAATATAAGGACTGCTAAGAAATGTGTACCTTGACTCCAAAGTAAGTATAAATTAGTTTTCCATAATACTGTAGGGACACAATGAAATGAATTTGGGACTGGTAATGTTGTTTTTTTTTAGCACTTATAGATGCTTAATATAGTTTTGAACGAATTCATGGTTCCAGTGTAGGTTATGCATAGCGAGCAGCAGACATTATCATAGGTGCATTGGTTCGGATCTGACACTGCCATCTCCACTTGTGATGGCAATGATGATGACAATGTTCCTAAACTATGTACCATTGATCTGATGGCATACTTTAAAATTAGATGTGTTGTATCCACCCCCCACCCCCACCCCCCCCCCCCTCATATTACCAACAAAAATATCACCGTTCACCATGTGACTCGATGAATCAGCACACCACTATTAGTAAATAGTGCAATTTTTTTTTTTTTACTTTCCTCCCACTTTGCTATAGGTCTACTGCCAATTCTTATAAAGACAACAGGACTATAATACATATTGTATCAGGAGTCTATGACAAATACTGTATATCGATATTAAAGCATCCACTGAACTGATACTCGTCTGTGCATTGGACATACAACACATACAGTGTAGCGGATTGTAATTAAATGGCAAGAACACAGCAATTAAATGGCAAGAACACGATTAGAAATAGTTTCTATTTGAAATTAATACCAGCAATAGTTTCACTATGACATTATTGTTAAGATATTTGATAGGTCTCTCTTTGTATTGGGTCTCTGCCACAAGGTGACTAGTGATCACATTATTATTATTTATTATTATCATTGACACTAGTATTTGTCTTCACCTGTGTTATTTAAAATTTGTTTGCACTGATTATTATTATTTTTGGCACTGCACTTTAAATTGATGTCGACTGATTGCCTTTTATTTTGGTTTGTTTGTTAGTGTTGGAAACGTCTATATTTCTGAGATCCCATATAAAATACGGTATTGCACACAGGCAGGAGGCTGTGTGGTCCAGTGGTTAAAGAAAAGGGATTGTAACCAGGAGGTCTCTGGTTCAAATCCCACCTCAGCCACTGACTCATTGTGTGACCCTGAGCAAGTCACTTAACCTCCTTGTGCTCTGTCTTTCGGGTGAGACGTAGTTGTAAGTGACTCTGCAGCTGATGCATAGTTCACACACCCTAAGTAAGTCGCCTTGGATAAAGGCATCTGCTAAATAAACAAAATAATAAATAATAATAAAAATGTGCATTATAAATATCATATGGGAGATAGTGAAATTGAAGAAGGAATCTATGAAAAAGACCTATGAATTTATGTTGACTCAGAAATGTCTTCATCTAGACAAGGTGGGGAAGCTATAAAAAAAAGGCCAACAAAATGCTCAGATATATAATGAATTCAATGAAGTGTTGAATTTAAATCAAGGGAAGTAATGTTAAAACTTTACAATGCATTAGTAAGACCTCATCTAGAATATTGTGTTCAGTTCTGGTCACTTCGCTACAAAAAGGATATTGCTGCTATAGAACGAGTGCAAAGAAGAGCGACCAGAATTATTCCGGGCCTAAAAGGCATGTCATATGCAGACAGGCTAAAAGAGTTTAATCTATTCAGTCTTGAACAAAGAAGACTACGTGGCGATCTGATTCAAGCATTCAGAATTCTAAAAGGTATTGACAATGTCGACCCAAGGGACTTTTTCAACCTGAAAAAAGAAACAAGGACCAGGGGTCACAAATGGAGATTAGATAAAGGGGCATTCAGAACAGAAAATAGAAGGCACTTTTTTACACAGAGAATTGTGGGAGTCTGGAACCAACTCCCCAGTAATGTTGTTGAAGCTGACACCCTGGGATCCTTCAAGAAGCTGCTTGATGAGAGTCTGGGATCAATACGCTACGAACAACCAAACAAACAGGCAAGATGGGCCGAATGGCCTCCTCTCGTTTGTAAACTTTCTTATGTTCTTATTGTGAGCAGGCAGAGGGTTAAATTCCTCCCTGCTGAAGAAAAAAAATGTGCAAATGCACATTTGTTTAATTTAATTGTTTTCTTTATTGTTAATTATCACCCGCACATGGTTCACATTGTAAATTAGAGCCAGGTGCAGGGTTTAAAAGAGAGACAGTCCATTTCTTCAGGGCTGCTGAGTAGTAGGAAGCAGAAGGTATGCTCTGTTTACGAGCAGCCATATAAAAAAGTGCTGTGTTAAACCTGTGTGGTTTGGTTTGTTTTGTTTTGATGACAGGTAAACAGCTTAGCCGTCATGCGAGCTAGTCAGGGACCTGTCTGTGTAGTCAGTGCTCCAACACGGAGTTAGGATTTTGTTTATTTCATTTTGTGTATTAAAAATAGCGTGAAAGCGCTTAAAAATCCATTTCTGTGTGTTGGGTCTGATTTAAAAGCGGCAACAATCGACCGTGAGTGCCGGCCGTGTTACATATGAAATACCCCAGTTACTTATTCAATTTGTGTTGCCCTAGCAGTGTGGAGTAGTGGTTAGGGCTTTGGACTCTTGACCGGAGGGTTGTGGGTTCTATCCCAATTTGTGTTATATTTGCTGTATGCTAATAAGAAGCTGGCCGAATAAGAAGCCAACTTCAGCATCGTCAAAGATATTATAATCACAAGTGCAATTAGAAAGTTCAGCATAAGGCAACCAGTTAATTCCAAAAAAATATGTATAATAATAAATAGAACAGCATTCTTTCTAAACCCGTTTCAAGCTTTCAGTCTCTGTTTCCCGTCAGCTTTCTTCATTTCAGCTACCTCTCGCAACTCATCCACAGCAAACTCCAACACTGCAAGGAAATCCATACACTCCCAAAACACACAGGTGCTTATCCAATTTGCTAATTTTAACTTCTGCACTATTCAAAAATGGATCACAAAACAAACAAACAAAAAAAAACAAAATCTGCTTGTATCTCCATGCACACCGCCATGACAAGGTTTTCTCCGCCTCTCTCACTCTTTCTGAGTCTGTAACTCACTGTGTCTTTGTCCTCTCACTGTGTTGGTGTCTTCCTCTCTTGCTCGCCCCCTGCTGCTCACATTTAAAGGCAAGCTGCTGTAAACATTTTAAAGGGACAGAACATACTGGGCACAATTACCGATTGTCACAAACTAAACTAAACCTACTACTGTATCTAGTGCTAATATACTGGATACTGAAAAACATTGTACTTGGCAGGAAAATGTGAGTGGATTATCAGCCTGTTAACAAAGGAAAAGCATTTAGAGATAACGGTAGCTTTGGTAATTCTTGTTTTCTTGCAACACATTGCAATAACTTCACTGAGGCAGGGCAAGAAATGTTGTTTTGGAAGTGTCATAAGATAATGGACTATGTTTCTGTTTCTTCTTTTTTTTTGGTCCAGATTTCTTATGTTTTGGTTTTATAGAAGCTTAGGTCCCCCACAAACACACATAGGCATGGTTGGTCAAGAGTTATTGTGACATAGAGCGAGTGAATCCAAGTCATAACTCTCCTTCCCAATCTGTGAGGGTGTTGTATAACAGGAACAGTGTGCCCCGGACTGGATGGGTTGGCAATTCATTCCAGGGAAAGTCGGAAGTTGGCTATCCAGAAAGGGAGCGGAGTCACAATACCAGAAGTCATCGCCCTGTGGTAGGTGATGTGGCAATCGTGGATTGGGGGAAAAGCGATTGCTCTCGCTACTGAAGGGGGCGTGACTAAGGGTATATTAAGGAATGTGGCGAAGCAATCTGTTCCTTTGTTATGGTTGTGAAAAGACCTATAAAGGACGGTACCAGCAAAAAGTAACCGTGAGTGTTTTCGTGTTGTATCTGTCTGTCTATTAATTGTCACATTTGTAATTTATAGATGATTAAAATCCGGGAGCTGTCGCTATCAGCATCAAACCCGGACTACACTGCACTACT
Source organism: Acipenser oxyrinchus oxyrinchus (assembly GCA_030684275.1). Taxonomy (NCBI): domain Eukaryota; kingdom Metazoa; phylum Chordata; class Actinopteri; order Acipenseriformes; family Acipenseridae; genus Acipenser; species Acipenser oxyrinchus. Next base: position 23,612,878 of record CM060257.1, on the reverse strand, counting down.
GTTTCACCATTGCTGTATAATTCACCACTTGCACGACGAGCACTCGCTGTTGGAATTTGTGATCGTGTATGTGTACAGTATGTGTTATTATTATTTCGGAACTGAACCGTGTGGGTTTTAACTGTGCCATACACATCGTTGTGTAGGGCCAGTTATTATTAGTTGCAGCACAAATAAAGAGATGTTTTTCACTGTGAACTGTGTTGTGTTTGTTATTACTGAGCAGTGCATCACCTCTACACCTGCGCACTGCAAACCACTTTGCCAGTTATATATTTCATAGTTATACAAGAGAACAGCAGAGAAACTGAAAAAAATAATGTGATTTTTGAAGTGCTGTTAGTGGCAAGAAAATAGTCACCCACCTTGTTCGTTCTTTATAATAGCTTTATACTGATTCTCTCCATCCAATTCCTCCATGGTGAAGATCATCCAGCAGTTCTCAGAGTCCTTTTCTTTACAGACCTTTCTATTCACCACCTTGTCCACATTTGTATGTGTGATATGTGAGCATGCTTTGGAGCAATTTTTACTGTATGGGCCACTTTGAAATCCAAGACACTCAATGCATGCCCTAAAATAGAAACAAAAAATTCTGGGTAAAAAGAACAAATATCCCACCTGTCATTCTGCTTTGGTAATAAAAGCATAACATATTAGGCAACTACTGCAACTGTGGTATATCTCACGGATTACAAAGCATTTATTATCTCTTAAACCATTCCAAAGGCTGACTTACTGTAATATTTTCATCTCCAAAGTTAAGTCCAGAATAAACAAACTTGTGGAATGGAGAAAAAAAGGGAATAGTACATCAAAGCAAAGAGTACAAGTGCTTGCACAGGTAAACAAAATAGGATATATACTGGACATGAGCAGTTGAAGAATAGTAAAGGAAGAAGAGAAAAGGGGGTTACATGAAATATGTAGCAGAGGAGGATAAAGCAATACAAAATACAAGGTTTTCAAATAACCTGGACTGGATGCCGTACTGCCAAAAGTGTAGATGAACCAATCAAAACACAGACTTCGCCTGCCACTATGAATGTTTCTGATTAAAGTTTATATTAACCAGCAGACTCAGTGACTTTTAGACAGACAGGGTTATTTATACACCCGGTATCATACAGCAATAAGCGATCAACTCTATTATACAACAGTCCCAAAAATGTAGGTTTCAAATCCCAAATGGCCGACACAGAGCAAGAACAGGAGACCTTTGTGTTGTAATAGACACATTGCTATTGCTGTCAGTGAGTGGACAGTGTGGGGTAGTCATTAAAAAGAACAGAATGCTTTAAGTGTATTACAGAAACCAGGACTAGAGAAATTAAGAGGGGTCCGACAGGACAGAGGGTAGGAAACACGTGTTTAAACAGAAAGCGATGAGGGTATGGACTGCGTTACCTAGCCATATTACTGACACTGTCATCGGGATCCTTTAGCTAGACCAAGCTTTGAGATTAACCAGCTACTAGGAACCAGATGGGCACTGATGGACCGAATGGCCTCCACTGGTTTTGAGATTAACCAGCTACTAGGAACCAGATTGGCACTGATGGACCGAATGGCCTCCTCTGGTTTTGAGATTAACCAGCTACTAGGAACCAGATTGGCACTGATGGACCGAATGGCCTCCTCTGGTTTTGAGATTAACCATCTACTAGGAACCAGATGGGCACTGATGGACCGAATGGCTCCTCTGGTTTTGAGATTAACCAGCTACTAGGAACCAGACAAGCACTGATTGGCCGAATGGTCTCCTCTGGTTTTGTACATTTTCTTATGTTCTTATGTACTGTATATAATTTATTTTCTATGGTTGGTTTACCCAGATATAACAGGAATGCCATTACTTCCTGTAAAATAAACTGTGTAATGATCAGCTTACGCATATTTTGGACAAGGCGACAGGCAGGCTGGGCACTCTTCACAGAAAGGCGGCTGATAGCCAGGCTTGCACTTGCACACGTTGCACTCACAGTGGCCCCTCCCGCTGCACACAGTGCCATTGGAGTTCTTACAGACCTCATTTGACTTCAAGCACTGGCACGCACTGCCCTGGTAGTTTTCATCGCAGAAACACTTCCCACAGTCACATCTCCCATGTCCTGAAATAACAAATTATTCACATTCAGTGCTTAATCTGAATCAATAAAACTGGCAATAAATCTTCCTTACAAACACCTATACTGGGTCATCGATTTAAATTGTTGGTTTTTGGGGGTGTGGGGGTTGAGTTGCTGAATGTGAAAATCTGCCTCACCTCCACAGAGCTTGCCGTTGTTCAGTTCACAGTTCATGTTGTCACATTCACAGAATGTCCCATAAATCAGTTTTCCGGGGGTTTCGCTGGCGTGACACTGGCACACACCGCACACACAGTCTCCGAGATTTGAACAGATGCTGGTGCCATTGTCTCTTCTGCAGCTTTGGGTGAGTTCCTTTTCGGTCTTATCCCCGACACGACACTCACAGTTCTGGCCAACGTGACCCGAGTTACAGCTGTTAGATAAAAGAACAAGCTGGTCAGGCTAGTCTGATACGGGCAGTAAAAACAAATCCTGCTCCCTGAAAATATTCCTCATTCTACTGTTTTATAAGTTATATATGGCGTTTCAATCTCTTGTTAGTTTTTTTTTCAATAGTTGGGTGCTTTTTATTGAACAGGCTACAGCTTAGCATGAAACAACTGACAAACTTCCTGTTGAAGGGACCATGAAGCAGCCAATTAAAGCACATAGCTAACAAAATAATTCAATTAAATCTTATGGCTAATTAACATAAATTAAGCATTTAAGCATAAGATTAAGCAAACATGAGTTTCGCTTTCATCAAACAGACTGAATACATACAGATAACTGCAAACTGAGAAAAAAATAAAAACAAACTTTAATATTATTTTGATAACAAAACTAGTTAAGATTTTTGTAGGGTTCAGATATATTTAAATGATGATAAATACGCCTAAGTAGGCTTTTATTTTATAATATCAATCAAAATAAACACCAGGTCTATAGAAATGAGTGTTGCCTCATTGAACTACAGTATAGACAGAGAACTGATAATTCAGGTGGATAATCACAAAAATTAACAAGATATATCATTTCTATAAATTCAAAATATATACTGTATAAGAAAATTAATTTGCACCCCAAAGCCATTAAGGTTCTTTGTTTTCAGTTTCTCTGAATCTACAACTGGTAATTTTTGTATTTTACCTGCAGATTCCACACTCAATATGTCCATTGCTGGTGCAGTCAGCAGGATTGCTCTGGTCATCACATTCACACTGGCAGGGTGTTGTTATTTGCACAGTCAGCTTCTCTGTGAACCCCAGGGGTCTGATTTCAAAGGACTGAGGTCCCATGCACCTTTCTGCAGTTACAGTTACATCAAAAGAAATCTAAAAGTTCCAAAAGAGAAAGTCAGATCCCAACAATGGTATACCTTCCAGACACATCTAATTATTACTGTATATCCAAAACAAGTGTTTCAGTAAAACCCTATTTTAGTATAGATCAGAGGTGGCTCAACTGTGCCTCGTGAGCCGCATGGGCAGTTCAAGTCCGGCTCGGGTGAAATGCTGTGTACGGTTCACTTTGCGGCACCAATGGACTGAAGAAAGAATAATAACAAAAGTGAAAAGAAAAAACAAAAACAAAAAATAAATATGAGTTTATTATTTCTGTTGTCTGTATTTATTTGTGTTATTATTCTTTCTTCTCTCCCCTTCTGTCTCTTCTGTTTATTTCAGCCTGCATGTTCAATGCAAGGACATTTCGTCACTTGATGATTTATTTATTATTTATTTCTTAGCAGACGCCCTTATCCAGGGCAACCTTGTGAAGTATGAGGCATAGCCCATACTGCAGCATTGCAAATGTCAGTGACAGATGCACCCTGGAACAATGCTCAAGACGTAGACATACCTCTTGTGGAGTGACCAGTGACCTTCACAGGAGGGGGCAAGTTGGCTTGTTTATAAGCAATCTTGACTGTCTCTGCAATGTGACCGGTCAGCCTCTGCTTAGACAGGGCTTTAACGTGGGCCTCAGCTCCATAGCAGATGAACAGCTGTTCAGATTGCCTTCAACTTTTTGTTCTGTCCATATAATACTCTAATGCCCTAACAGGGAAAAGTGCATGGAGCTTACGCTCCCTATCCGATGGAAAGCCACCAGTTTCACCAGCTCAGCTGAATGCAGGGGCTCAAAGGGCAGCTTCACAAGTGCATTAAGCACTATATTCAGCCGCCACTGAGGAACATTGACCTTAAGGGGAGGGCGCAGCCTTTTTGCCCCTTTCTAAAATTGCCCCGCCAGGAAGTAAACTCCTGGGGAGTGAGTCAATTTTAACATGGCAAGCTGAAATAGCTGCCAAATAGACCTTTAAAATGTAGAGGGGGATTTCCCCTCATCAAACAGGTCCTGCAAAAATTGTAGTACAACTGCCATGGGACAGATCGTGGGGTCAAGCCCTTAGGCAAGCACCACGTCTGGAAAATGCCCCACTTGTACCCACACTGGGAACGAGAGGACGCTGCTCTGGCATTCTGCAGGGTGTCAATAACCCTGCTGGAAAACCCCAGATGGCTCAAATGTTGCCGTTCAGGGGCCAGAGGGATGCTGTGTTAAGTGGTACAGGTGCAGGAGTGATACAGTGCGTAATCAATAGACAGAGAGGTTTATAATCCAGTTGGAAACGGTTTATTTTTAATCCAGGTCTGGTGACCAAATAATAATCCCCGGCAATACACAACAATGTGTAGTGCATGGGGTAAATAACAACAGGGTTGAAGTCCCAAACAAGAAACACAATATACTAACACGGTCACCAGTCCTGGGTGATACAGGTTTATAAGTGACAATAGTGCAGCGTTTTTCCCGGTTTTGTGCTGGCCCTTGGCGACAGCTCCAGAACATGTTAGCCATCTACTAATAACAAACAAGAACAATTATAAACAAAACAAACAAACACTCACAATACTTTTTATCACTTGTTCTCTCACAGGTCCTTCCGGGTTCTATTCATAAACCAAAGCGAAGGAACAGATTGCGTTTCTCCGTCCCCTTTTATGCCGTCACACATGACCCCTTGGTAAACGAGTGCAGCCGCCCCTCCAATCCGCAACTGCCACATCGTTCCCTTCCGGGTCGATGAGTTAATGCACCGGAGTTCCATCCCCTTTGAACCCTGGGAAAGAACTGTCGGGCCAGCCCGTCCATGGTACTCTATTCTCGCTACTTAGTGCCCTCACAGGTCGGGAGGGAGATTTACCACCAAGAATCACTGTATTTCTGTCACAGATGCCTGTCCCCCGCACCCGACTGAGCAGGTTGCGACATTCGAGCAGGCTCCACGGTTGGCCACTTAGGACCTGCATCAGAGCTGAAAACCACAGTCTCCTGGGCCAGTAACGAGCTACTAATAGCACCCTGGCCCGGTCTTGTCTGATTTTCTCCAGACTCAGCAGGAGCATGGCAAGCGGTGGGAAGGCATACAACAGCTGCCTCGGTCACAGGTGTGCCAAGGCATCTATCATTAGTGGGTCCTAGGCTCCTGTTATGGAGAATTAGCGAGAACAATGCCAAATGAGGCTCACCACCTCCCGGTAAAGCCTCCATTTTGAGGCACTGGGAACTCCCCTTGAGAGGAGGTCCGCCACCCAGTTTATCACCCGGGGCACGTGTACTGCTCGCAGGGAGTGGAGGTGATCGTGTGCCCCGAGCAACAGCTTGTGGGCTACTCGATGGAGACTGGGGGACCTGAGTCTGTCCTGGTGGTTTATATAAGGAGGGCTTAGGTCGGCCAGAGTGTCCTTGGCTCACCGCACACCAGCAACCCCTGTACTCTGGCTGGCTTGCCTGTAAGCTGCCCAGAGCTGCGTTGTCCTCCAATGCTGTAGCTCTGAGTTGGCTGCATGGTGTGTCTGCAGTGTGAAAAGAAGCAGTCAGCTGATGGCACACGCTTCGGAGGACAGCATGTTTGTCTTCGCCGCTCCCGAGTCAGTGACTACTAAATTTTAAAAAAAAGGCATGGGGAGCTAGAGAGAAGCCAAACGACATGACCCTGAACTCACACGCTGTTCCCTGAAAGGCAAACCACAATTACTTAAGGAAATAGGCATCTTTGAGGTCCACCGTGGGGAACCAATTGCCTGGCCTGAATGACTGCAACATTTTGAACCTCCTTTGGCTCAGAACAGGTTGACTTGCCTGAGGTCGAGGATTGGTTTGAGGCCACAATCCTGCTTGAGCATAGAGTAGAACCCATCCTCCAAATGGAGGGGGTGTACCATATGAATGCCCGTTTTTGCAGCAGAGCTGTTACCTCCTGAGACACCACAGTGACGTCCTGTGGGTCCGTGACTGATGCAGTCATGCCCCGAAAGCAAGGGAGACTGTGCTTAAACTGCAGTGAGTAGCCGGTCTAAATGGTAGTAAGCACCCAGATATCTATGGTGAGCTGACGCCAATACTCCAGATGGCTCACTGAGAAGGGGCCCCGGACCTGTGGCAGCAAACCCCTAGGACCACTGTTCACCTTGTGGCTTGGCCTGATGCTCTTGCTTCTGTGCCAGGCGGCGGTCTGGCCGCAAGCACAGCTGGCTGTGCTGGTTCCTGCAGCTGCTGACACAGGGATAAAATCCCAGGCATATGCAATAGCAAGCAATGTACAGTAACAATGTACAGTTGCTGCCTCAGCTGCTAAAGACAGTAACAGGACTGTCAACAAGGCGTGCTTGGTACCAGACTGGGATGTATACATTGGTTGGTAGCGGGCCAGAACCAGAACGTAGCAAACTTTGTCCCCATCAGGCACGCGTGCCTGAGGGAAACTGCTTCCCAAAGCTTCTCTATTCCCGGGTTCATTGCTCTCCCTTGGCACAGAGCCATGGGGTGAGGACGCAGCCACCTCTTCTAAGAGAGGGTGATGGGAAAGAGCACTGTACAGGTGAGGGACTCAGAGCACTCTGAACAGCTGTAGGAGAAAAGTTTCTCCAACATATGTTTGGAGAATGCACACAAAACAAAATAATAAAACACTGCGAGTCAAGACTCAAACCAGGTCCACTGGTACTGGACCAGGGATGGTATCGTTTAACCTTGGTTACTTATTTTTTTTAATAGGGTACCAACAGCTTTCCGTGCAGACTGCTAGTACAGCTGCAATGACAGGCAGACCAACAGGGTACTATCACAAGACACGGTGCAATGCACTGGACCTGCATCTACCGCTACTTAGTGCTGTGCACGGGTTGATGCACAGACTGTTGCGGTGCATGTCTCGGTACCAGTGTAATGAACAGCCCGGTGCGGATGCACGGGCCGGTGCGGTCCTGCTAAGAATGCTTGGGTGGTACCGGTCAACAATGCACCGGTCGGTGCTGGTGCGGCCGTGGCTCGGTGCGGTTGTGGCAACCCAGTGTGGTGCACAGTGGTACGGTCCTCGGGCAGTGACGTTGAACTATGCACGGCTGGTGCAGTACCGGTCAGTGCTGGTGCAGCCACGGCTCGGTGAACAATACACGGGCTGGTGCGGTACCGGTCAGTGCTGGTGCAGCCGCGGCCGAGGGCTAGAAGCAATTGCACAGACCACTGGCAACAACAGCAGGAGTACTACAGCAGGAGTACCGTAGCCTGAGCTAAAAAGCCTTCACAGTGTGGTGCTAAAAACTGCCTACCGCTATGGCATGAACACAGAGACAAGCTCCTGCCAACGGATCGGTCGGTGTAGCCTGCCTGCTGAGCACCAGAGTGTTCATACAGGAGCATGAGTCAGCAAACACAATCTGGTTCCAGAAAATGCTGCTAGCTGAAAAAGAAAAACTAAAAAAACAATCAGCAACTCACGTAGTGCGACCGGAAAAGAAAAACTGGAGAAAGCGACACATTCAGTTTCTACCACTCTACAAATAATACAGTAACAACAGACACTGTACAGAATAATATATATTATACACCAGTGCACACACTGGCCAGTTCCCAGACTAGGTAGCACTAATACAAGACTATCTGAGCCCAGATAGCTTGAAAAAAAATCTCCTCAGATACAACTCCAGCCGGAGTGAATCGTGACACAGAGAGAGGAGGGAGAAATGATCCGCGGGAGGGAGGTGCAGGCAAGCCACGGGCTCCCGGCGTGCCACAAGGCTGCATGTGGACTCACAAAACACACTCAAATTATATAAGATAAAAAAAAGAAAAGTAGCTTTCGATGAATTCGTTTGAAATAATGAATATCTCTGCAGCTTGCTCGAATCAGGCTGAAAAGAAAATGGCGCTGTTCAGCTGTCATCACAGAGCCTAGTCTCTTCCAGGCGGGGTGGAGACTGCTGTGATGATGTTGCCGGTCACTGCGTGACAGCTTTGGTAAGTTTTAGTATTTTCAGGTAAACAAAGTTAACACATTATGTAATGGATACATTTTATACTTGAAAGGGAACAGAGCATTCAGATCTTCAAGGAAAGAGCTTGTCAAAAAGAATCCTTACAAAAACATGTCTTTTTTATGTGGTGTTTTTGGTGAAATCAGGGCAGTGTATTTTGCTTTAAAATAACTGAATACATTTTTATTTTTAGTACGTAATACATACAGTATAAACAGAAATACAGGTCGGAGCCAATCTATCGGACTCAGGAGATGTAAAAATTTCCCAAATAAGTGGCTGTCCCAGTTAAACATGAGGCATTTGAGACGACCTTAGTCACAATTATATTCATAATTTACATCATGGGCAAGAGAGGAGAAGTATTTTTACTTTAAATTTCTAAGTGAAAAGAAACAGAATGAAATCACATTATGAATAAATGTTAAAATACGAGTGTTTTTTTATGCCTTAACAAAATGAATGAATGAAAAATAAGGAACAGGCAAGACTTTCTTTGCCACAGCATCCTGAGAAACCACAGGAGACTCCCTCCAGCTCCTTCAAGAGATCAACATGGTTTACATAATTTACACATACTCATTGCACTGTGCTACGCGAACCTGTCTTGCTCTGAAAAGCGATCTCCGTTGATCATCATTTGAAAATACTGTATCCCAATTAAATGAAACAACATAAATAGCACAAGAAACAGGGCTGGGTCTAGCAATTTTGGGGCCCCGTGCAAAAACAACATGCCTGGATCTTGCATGAGCTTGCTGATTTTGCTTACCTCACATAAGACTTTGTGCCACACAACTGAACACACAAGGAACTGAAAGGATTCCAATTATTTTGTAATGGATTCCGCATCTGAACAGATCTTTAGCTGTAGATAATGTTTGTCTGTTATCAGTAGAAAACTTAATAAAAATGGAAAACCTGCTGATGTTTCTAACAATGTGATAATATATTATATGCACACATACAGCTTGATTTTTAAAAGGGGCAAAATAAGAGGGAGGCCTAAATCTAAAAGTGATTTAAAACCTGATTCGGTCACTGAAGAAGTAGCTTTCAAATAATTTATATAAATCACATTGTGTATTCACTTTTATAGCCTTTAAAATATGGAAATAAAGTGATTAGGTTTCATTAATGAGGCTTTAAAATCATTAAAAAAACTAGTTCTTACTTTGCCTCTTTTGAAAAACATGCTAATACTGTACACATATAAGCACCCAGAGGCACACATACCTGATTAATACAAACAATTCATAAAGCACACTAAAAAACTCAAAATGTATTTGTAACAGGGTGAGACCTGTACTGACTCTTCTGATGTGTTCGAAGTGCTGCAGGAAGAGGGCAGCAGCCCGTCAATATTCGCCTGTCAGTCATGGCAGTGACACAGAGAGGTGGGAGAGTGGGTGTGTGAGCTTTCCTTCTCTCTGAATGGCTGAGAGGCGGGTCTTGGGGGAATTGCTGGCCCTATAAGTTAACATTCTGCTGTTCCCTCAGGTCTGCCCTCTGAGACGTACTAGGCGTACGGAAGCGCTGGAGCAAGAACTGCGGGGACGGAAATCTCAACCCAAAAGAAAACATACCTGACGACAGACGCCTCCAACTTGGGTTGGAGGGCGGTCTGAGAAGACAGAGGAGTATGCGGATCCTGGCCAGACCGCTGGACATCCCTGCACATAAACATGCTGGAGTTGCATGCAGTCTCCCTTGCTCTCCACCACTTCCTCCCGGTGCTGAGTGGTACACATGTGTTGATCCGGACTGACAACACAACAGTGGTGGCGTATGTCAACCACCAGGGCGGCCTACGGTCCCCGAGGTTCCATCGCATGGCCTTCAGGCTATTGACATGGGCTCAGAGGAACTTGCTGTCCCTATGGGCGACGCACATTCCCGGAGCGGTAATCTGGGCAGCGGACCTCCTCTCCAGGAACGGTCCGCATCCGTCAGAGTGGCGACTCCACTCTCAGATAGTGGAACACATTTGGGAACGGTTCGGAAAGGTGCAGGTCAATCTCTTCGCCTCGGCAGAGATGACGCATTGCCCCCTGTGGTACTCCCTCCACCGCTTAGACGGTCCACTCGACGTAGATGCCCTAGCGCACGGATGGCCCAAAGCGTTTTTGTACGCTTTCCTGCCTATACCGCTGCTCCTGGCCTTTCTCAAAAAGGTCCAGTTAGACGAAGCGTCAGTTCTCCTAGTGGCACTCAAGTGGCCCAGGAGAATCTAGCTGTTACACAGGTGGTCCTGGGAGATCCCACTGTGCTTGGATCTCATCAGTCACGCAAGAGGCACTCTTTGGCACCCGGAACCGGGCAGGTTCCGGCTATGGGTCTGGCCCCTGAAAGGGACCCCATATCTTGCCCTATGCCAGTCATCTTACAGTTTCTGCAAGAACTGCTTGATGGTGGTAGGTCACCTTTCACCTTGAAGGTGTATTTAGCAGCTATCTCTGCTTGCCATACCCCCGTAGATTCAATGTCTCCGGGTGCACATTTTTTTTAAACTAGTACAAGGCAGTGCAGTCACATGACACAGCAGGTTGTTCTTTGACAGGTGTCACAGGAAATACATAAATGCCAACAGTCCCTATATGGTCGGACCCGCTGAATGCTGCAGCCTGGTTCCAACCAGGTCCGCTCTTTCCCGCCTGCGGACTCTATATAAAGCTGCAACCTGTGCTGACAAGAGAGTGCTGAGAGCGTGACAGCAGCAAGAGCTAAAGACCATTTTCGAGCTAAAACAAAGCCACTTATAAGCGCCAATCCATTTCTACAATAAACCTCCTTTCCAGCGCCAAAGAAATCTTAAGAAGTGTTTCCTTTCTTAACATTACATGCTGCTGCCGCCACAATATATTTATAAAAACAGGATACATGTACTGTAAATTAAAAGCAAAATTGTCTCAACCTCATATTTCTATAACTTCTGTTGGATATTTCATGTTATCTCTAAAATTGTATTAAGTAACTAATTATTAGTTCAACTGGGGAATCAATTTAATAATTGAGAATTCAGTTGGAAGAAAACCAGCAGACACAGTTGGTCCCCAGGACCAGGTTTGTGAAACACTGCTATAAATGATGAAAAGTATTTAAATGCATTTGAAATATTTTTGAAGCTTTCTCATGATTTTAAATACAAATGCAAATACTTGTATTTCAGAATACAAATACCAAATCAAATGTAAATAGTTCAGCAGATTGCATTTGCACTTGACCACAAGTCTGGCTTTTCACAAGTGAAACAATACATATACTAATAAAAGGAAAGCAAAATTAAAGAAAAAATATAATAAATTATAATAAATATAATAAATGGATCCTTGGGCAGGGTTCATGGTGGCTAGCCAGCCCTGACAAGAAAGAGTTATGTCCCATTTAAGCAGAAATCCCGATTAGGCGGGTGCCAACTGTAATGGAAAAACACCAGTTTAATAAACTCTAGATCTACAGTTCAATAAAAAATACACAGAAACTGTGTAGGGCTCTGCAATGTTCTATCCCTTGTTCTTGTGTATTTTGCTGCCATCAAGAAATAACTACTGCACAGAGTAAGTGCAAGATTTTGTTTTAATTTGGAGAGTGTAAAAAAAAAAGTTTAGAACAATGCTAGTATTTAAAATATCTTACTCGCAAACATGTCATGTTTTACAGCATGTGTCTTGCTCACAACTTCCTTAGTGGCAGGAGCGCAATCCACACAGGTTCTACTGCTGCTGCAATGTGTAGTGATGACTTGATCCTTAACCATTCATTTCATGTTTATGCCGAAGAAAAATTTGTATTTTCAAGATCAAATATTTGCTTTCTTTTAGGCCATAGAAGACAGTATTTCTGGTTTTGTGAGTTTACACAAGGTTTGAAGGAGGTTTGGAGTTTAGTTTGGATAAGAGGCTTCTGGAAGGTTGTTGAAGTATTGTTATTATTCTGCCTCTCAGGACTAAGTTGACAAAAGTTTGAAAAGAGTTTGAACATGGTCTCCATGCTTACAGTTAAGGGGAAAAGGACCTGATTCAATAATGGGAGAGATTTAAATAACCAAAACATTCACATTTCTAATCTGATTTTATGAACACCCCATGGTCCCAATTTGGACCATTTTGTATAATGCAGGTTTTACTTATCTCTTGGTATACACAATATGGATTGTGCCATTTATAAACATAATTTTAACCTTTAATATGTGTTGTATACATCAAAGCTATAGACTGGCCAGGCAACATCCCGGGCTCTCCTAGCCAGGCTACCTGTAACTGACATCTGCTCAGTATTAAAGGCTTGTGGGTGACTCATGATAATATCTTTTGTACTTTAAAATACTGATATAGTTCATACATAATAAAAGCAAAGTTATACAGTACTATGTTTTAAAATATGTTTTAATGTTTCTGATGATCTGCAAAGTCAAATAGAGAGGTTACTTTGTTTATTATAAAACCCATCATATATGTTATGATTATATGATGTTTACCACACTGATTTTTGGACATAAAATGTGCTTGCGTGTCCCAGGCTTAATGTTAGTTTACCTCATTGTTGATTTTCACATTGCTGCAAGATCCCTTGGGTTCATGCCTCCTTGTCTCATCAGCACAGTGTGAGTTATACGAGATGGAGACCCCGTCTGGAAGCCGATTGTGTTCAATAATCACCGTCGAGGACAGGTTCTGGGTTAGAAAGTACAATAAATTATTTCACCACAAAATGTACTGTACTGTATAATAACAATGAACATAACTGCAACTGAAAAAAATGAAAGCACAAGTTACAGAACCTGCAACAGCTGAACTGCCTGTCACAACCTTCATTGATGCTTCTTTTGTAGAATGAAAAGTAGCTATTGTTCCACACAATTAAACATTTGCAGTCCTAACACATAACTAGGAGACATTATTCCCCAAGACAACACGTAGTGCATCAGTACATTGATAGTTCACAAATATGATTGATAAAAATGTATATATAATGGAATTAATTCTTAAGGGAAACTGACTATTCTGTTCAATAGTGTTATCCAGTTAAATAAAATTGATTTAACTCATTTTCAAGTGCAAAAGTAAAGATTTTAACTTAAACGACTAGTAAGTTCATTCTCTCAAGAAGTAAGGCCTTTACAACTTATTCTTCTGCAATATTTGTTCTACATTAATACAATGTTACATATAATAGCTTTGATTATATTTACAAACGATAGAATATTAAAATACTGTATTCAATTTGGCATCGCAGCGTTTATTTTAAATTGATCAAAATGACTGCGGCTCTTAAACGAGGGGCGGCGGTTATACGACGGCGGCATTTATTACTAATACTATGCTTTACAAACGCTGCAATATTTTATTAAATGATTTAACGCATTTTAGAAACGGCGCCATGAGAGGCTCTGACCTGCAACACTATACTCATGTTTGTTTTTGTGGCTTGAATACAGTACATTTACTGACAGTTAACGAGAGCCTATTAGGTGGGAGTTGGGAGGTCAGGGGAGTACTGTACCAGCGAATCAGGAGTGTGTATTGGTTGCTATGGGGCGGGACAAGAAGGGGAGAGAGAACAGTAGTTGAGTGTGATGCAGTTGTTTCTTAACGAAAAATATTACCTCTGAATATCGGTTTGATTTCTGTTAAAACTAAAATATATCCTACTCTGCTATTTATTTATTTTTTTCTCACTGTAATTTACCTGCTTGTTTGTAATTTCTCTGTAAGAAAAACTGAAACTAAATATTTTCATAGATAGTAAGCAAGATTTTTTTTTTGTTTTTTTGTTTTGCCAAAGTGAGTTTACACAAGGTTTGAAGGAGGTTTGGAGTTTAGTTAGTATAAGAGGCTTCTGGAAGGTTGTTGAAGTATTGTTATTATTCTGCCTCTCAGGACTAAGTTGACAAAAGCTTGAAAAGAGTTTGAACATGGTCTCCATGCTTACAGTTAAGGGGAAAAGGACCTGATTCAATAATGGGAGAGATTTAAATAACCAAAACATTCACATTTCTAATCTGATTTTATGAACACCCCATGGTCCCAATTTGGACCATTTTGTATAATGCAGGTTTTACTTATCTCTTGGTATACACAATGGATTGTGCCATTTATAAACATAATTTTAACCTTTAATATGTGTTGTATACATCAAAGCTATAGACTGGCCAGGCAACATCCCGGGCTCTCCTAGCCAGGCTACCTGTAACTGACATCTGCTCAGTATTAAAGGCTTAATGTGGGTGACTAATTTACCTGCTTGTTTGTAATTTCTCTGTAAGAGAAACTGAAACTAAATATTTTCATAGATAGTAAGCAAGTTTTTTTTTGTTTTTTTTTTAATATATATATATAATTGTACAGGACTGTAAAATTCCAATTGAATAAAAAACAAAAAAACTAAACCCCTACAAGAAGATATCTGTACTATAAAATAACATTTGATTTCTAAGGTGGGTGTACATTAGTTTGTATTACATGCTGGATTGAGGTTGCAGTCTCTTCCGGGGTGTCATGTACATAGGCAGAGTTGCGCATTTATTCGAGGGCGGCATCTGTACCTCACTCCCTGCTGCCTTAGACCTCTACCGCACTCTCCTCTCTTCCTTCTCCTCTACTCTCTCCTCTGCTAAATGTACTTATTTCCAATCTGTAATCCAAGCCTCCACTAACAACCCACGTAAACTATTCTCTACCTTCTCCTCCCTCCTAAACCCTCCCCCTCCTCTTCCCTCCTCTATCTCCCCTGATGACTTTGCCTCCTTCTACTCTTCTAAAATCTCAGATATCCACAAACACTTTAACACCTCTCCCTCCCCCCCACCCCTCCCGCTCCAACCCCTACACCCACTGCATTCCCTACTAACTCACCCTCCTTCTCCACCTTCTCTCCCCTCTCAGACTCTGACCTCTCCTCCCTGCTCCAGGGTCACAAACCCACCACGTGTGCCCTGGACCCCCTCCCCACTCACCTCTTTCAAGCTGCTGCTCTTGCTCTTCTTCCCTTCATCTCCTCCCTTCTCAACACCTCTCTCCTTTCTAGTCTCTTTCCCTCTGCCTTCAAAAAAGCCTATATCACTCCCCTCCTCAAAAACCTACCTCGCCCCACCTCCCTCCAGAGCTACCTTCCTGTCTCCCTCCTACCCTTCCTCTCCAAACCCCTCGAGCGGACTGTACACTCTGCTTTCCTGTCCAACCACTCTCTGCTCAACCCTCTCCAATCTGGCTTCCGCTCTGCTACTCCACTGAAACCGCCCTCCTGTCTGTCACCAACTCACTAAACTCTGCCCGAGCTGCCTCTCTCTCCTCTGTCCTAATTCTCCTCGACCTCTCTGCTGCCTTTGTCACTGTCGATCACTCTATTCTACTATCCTCTTTCGCTGACCTGGGAATCTCTGGCACTGCTCTGGCCTGGTTCTCCTCCTACCTCTCCAACTGCACTTACCAGGTAACCTGGCGTGGACCAACCTCCACACCGCGCCCTCTCTCAACAAGAGTCCCCCAAGGGTCAGTCTTGGGTCCTCTCCTGTTCTCTCTCTACACCCGCTCCCTGGGCCCTCTGATCGCATCCTATGGTTTCTCATACCATTTCTATGCTGATGATGCGCAGATTTTCCTTTCCTTCCCCACCTCTGACTCCACCATCCCCTCCCGTATCTTTACCTGTCTGTCTGCTATCTCCTCCTGGATGCACTCGCATCACCTCAAACTCAACCTCTCTAAATCTGACCTCCTTTTCTTTCCCTCCTCCCCCTCCTCTGATCTCTCTATCTCCATTCCTCTGGAATCTACCACACTCTCTCCCTCCCCCTCAGCTAAGAACCTCGGAGTCACCCTGGACCCCTGCCTCTCTTATTCCCAGCACATCTCCACTCTGGCATGCACTTACCGATTCTTCCTGAGCAACATACGAAGAATCCGACCCTTCCTCACCAACTACGCCACCCAGCTCCTGGTCCAGACCCCGGTACTCGCCCGCCTAGACTACTGCAACTCCCTCCTGGCTGGCCTCCCTGCGTCCGCCACCCGTCTGCTCTAGCTCATCCAGAACTCTGCTTCTCGCCTGGTGTTCTCTCTGCCTCGCTTCTCCCACGCAACTCCACAGCTCTGCTTACTCCACTGGCTCCCGATCACCACTCGCATCCAGTTCAAAACTATTGTACTCGCCTACAGATGCCTTGACCAGATTGCACTCAGCTATCTCCAGACCCTCATCTCTCCCTACACCCCCACTCGACCTCTCTGTTCCTCCTGCACTAGAAGACTGGCTCTACCTCCTCTACGCTCCCCTGCCTCCAGAGCCCGCTCCTTCTCGACCCTCGTCCCGCAGTGGTGGAATGACCTACAGATATCAGGACTGCCCAGTCCCTGACCACCTTCCGGCGCCTCCTCAAGACTAACCTCTTCAGACAGCACGTGTAGAACTCCTCTTTTCCCTCTGGACACTTTATCACTCTTCCTTAATGTGCTTACTTGCTCTTATCTGCTCTCTATTTTACTGCATTTAATCCTGTACTTTAGAGTACTGCAATCTGTCACAAGTATTTTGTATTTAATTATATCCTGATATAACTATCACTGACACTGTTATCTGCTCTGTTATTGAATCGTATTTTGTCATATACTTGTACTTGCTAGAACCGAAGTCATTGTATTTTATCTTGCTCTTAATTGTATTAATACTTGTACTGTGATTCTTGAAATGTATTTTTGTTTACAACTGTAAGTCGCCCTGGATAAGGGCGTCTGCTAAGAAATAAATAATAATAATAATAATAATAATAATAATAATAATAATAATAATATTAAAAAGCGGATATCTGAGTGAGGCGTCAATTTGAGGGCGGCGTGAATTCGAAGTAATACGGTACTTAATTTTGAACATGAAAAATCCATGTTTGTCCCAGCACCATATACTCTAATGACATCAATTAGAAGCATTCAAGAAAGCATTAAGAAGATAATTATATAAAGGACTTACACTATACGCATCCTTGATGAGAGTCACTACGTTACTGGAGTCAGTTGAGAGCTCTCCTACAGCAGACTTGGGTATCATGTCACTCAGTTCCTGTGAGAAAAAAGATGTGCATTACTCCATTTGTAAATTGTCATGTTGCATGTTATGTGGCTTTTTTGATTTTACAGATGATGGAGACCAAACGCTTTAGATAACTGTGTCAAATGTAATTATGGGTATCATACAAGGAAAACTACACGATTCACAGCAGTTATATGACAAAGCTACCTCAGCAAGGGACATTTTCAGAGAGCAATTATATGATTTTATCTATAGAAAACAAGCAAAAACAAAAAAAAAAGTGCTCTAAATAATTTAGTTACACGGCAGGCAGTATCACAGCACAATAGTGCTCTTCTGTGGCTACTGTTTGTTGTTTCATGTGTCCCCCAACCTAAACCTGATCCTCACCAGTATATGACACCTAATTACTCAATGCAGATTTCACAGTTTTCACAGCGAAATATACAATTTGACTTCTAATAAAAGGTTCTGTACTACTGTACAAGCATCATATTTTCATCACTAGTGATCTTAAAGAATCTTTTCTTTTTTCTACTGAAAAAAGAAAAGATTCTTTTTTTAGCCGTCCTCAGATAACTTTTTTTTAAAAATCGTATGCAACAGGTTTTAAACTCACTTAAGTGCTTTTTTAATTGTTTTAATTGTTTACAAAAACATATTTTAAAATGGGTTACATAAGATTTGTGTTAGTAATTCTTAAACATTTGATTTACTGGGCAGCGTGCCTGTGGCAGGGAGAGCCCTGTCGCTGGTTTCTTGCACAATTCTGGTTTCAGCACAGGGATGCTGCGCAGAGTTAAAAAAGCATCTGGGCCACAGTTCGATGCTACTGCAAGGCCATTGCCACACAGATGGGCGCCGAGGGAAAGCTTGCTTTGTTTACATCCAGGAGGAGATTGTCCACCCTGCAGAGACAACTGCGGAACCCTTCGACTGCAAGACAGTGCCCGTGAGGGCTGCTCAGCCAGGACCGTCACAACGACCCGGAGTCGCTGGGAGGCCGGGACTTCTGGAGCATCAGAAGTAGGTTAGATTAGGGGATGTTGATCCCAGTGTATAGGAAGGGTTTACATGGAGTAGCAGGTTCCAGGGCTAGAGTGCACCAACAGGACGTAAGTCCAAGTCTTAAAAGTCGATTGTAAGTTTGACGTTAATACGTCTTACATTTTTTTTCAATACATCTGGTGCACCAACACACAATTAGCTCAGATGTAACTACGCTCAGAACGTTAATGCTTTAAGTCTCCACTCTGAAGCGTTTGGGACCCCTCTGGAGAGTAGGTCCGCAGCCCACTTGATCTCTCCAGGAAGATGAACTGCCCTGATAGAAAGGAGGTTTTCATGTGCCCATAGCAGAAGCCTGCAGGCCACACAATGTGCGGCCCACACAATGGGTGATCTTGGTGGTTTATGTAGGCCACCACTGATGTGTTGTCCGTCCAGATCAACACATGTCTCCATCTTATCTCCTCAAAACAATTCTGCAGGGACAGAATAACTGCCTGCAGTTCCAAAACTCTGATGTGGTGTCCCTTCCGAGGGGGTTGCCACACTCCCTGAGCTGGAAAAACTTTAGGCAAGCATTCATTCTGATTACTCTGTCGTCCGACAGAGTGGCCAACATTGTCTCTGAGTTTAGACGTACTCCCAGGTAGAAGGCTGTCTAAAAAGGAGTCAGTTGGCTCTTTGCATTGTTCACCACCCTAAGAGGCGCAGGTGACCGGTTACGATGTCTGTGTGAGGTTGTGCTTGCTCTGGAGACGTGGTGCGGATGTGTCATCCAGGTAGTTGAGAACTCTTGATGCCTTTCAACTGGACTAATATGGCTTCCATGCACTTCCTGAAGACACAAGGAGCCAGAGAGAGGCCGAATGCCAGGACACAAAACTCGTACGCGGTCCTCTGAAAAGCGAACCGTAGGTACTTCTGGTGTGTTTTATTGGGATGTGGAAGTAGGCGTCCTTTAGGTCCACCGTAGTGAACCAATCGTCTGGTCTGATGGATCGCAACAGCTGCTGCACATTTAACATCTTGAACTGCCTCTGACTCAAGTACAGGTTTAATTTTCTGAGGTCGAGGATCGGTCTTAGGCCTCTATCCCGCTTTGGCACCAGAAAGTACTTCGAGTAGAAGCCGTTGCTGGTGTCTGATGGGTCTACAATGTGAATCGCCCACTTCTCTGATAGAGATGCTACCTCCTGAGCGACCACAGCAGCAGCTTGTGGGTCTGTGATTGATGTTTTTATCACAGTCCGGAATGGAGGAGGGGCATGTTGGAATTGAAGGGTGTAGCACGGTTTGACAGTGCTGAGCACCCAGGTGTACGTGGTGCATGCATCCCAGTGTTCCAGTTGGTCCCTTGAAAGAGGGCCCTGGGCCTGAGGCAGCAAACCCCAAGGGCTGATATTATTATTATTTATTTATTTCTTAACAGACTCTGATGTGGTGCAGTCTGCGCCTGTTGCTTTGGTGCAAAGTGCCTGGGTTTACGCCGGCCTCCTCTAAACCCTTGGTTAGAGGGGCCTGGTGTTCCTGCAGCAGCGGAGGTGAAAGGACGGGCCTGACCCTGTGGAGCCTGGAATCTGGGGCCCATTGGTGCCCAGATTGCCACTGCTGCTGTTGTCCCTGCTTGCGCACTGGAGGTGGGCATTTGGTAAGAAGACGCACCAACTCCATGGTAGACTCTCTTGAGCGATGGGACCATTGCAGCATGTCATCCACCGCAGGACCGAAGGTGTGTCCGGGGGTGGCAGGAGCATCCAGCAGCACGGCCTTATCTCCCTCAGACACACAGGCCTGAGAGAGCCACAACTGCCTGTGTGCTGCTATCACTGCAGCCAGGTTTCTGCCTACAGTCTGTCCACTGAGCTTGGAAAGCCACAGGAGAGTTATGGATATGAGGAGCTCATCCAGTTGTTGGACAGAGGGACCTAGGTAGAACCTGACTAGGTGCGCCTGGTATGCCACTAGGACGCTGTTGTAGTTACCCACTCGTGCTGAAAAGGCACTGGCCTTCTTTAGAATCACTTCAGTGACCCGGAATTGCTTGTCTGGGCACACAGCATCCTTGGACAGCAGGGACAGGTTGGCACTCTGTACCAATGCTGCAATAGAGGCTTCCACTGGTGGAAAGTGGTTCAGTTTTTGTCCGCATCAAAAACCTTATAAAGTGCATCCACTACACGTGGGACAGCTGCGGATGTCGCTGGGTGGTCCCAGGAGGACTGCAGCTCAAACAGGAAGTCTGGATGAGCTGGGGGAGCCGCATGAGGCGCGGAAGGCTGCTCATCAGATATAGAGTGCCACTCAGTCGGAGCCACTGGCCATGGGACCTGCAGGGCTGTTGCTCTCTGCATCAGGGGTATGAGCTCGGCTGACAGCGATGGCTGCTGCAGTGCAGCTATATCAGATTCCCTTTCCCCGGGTATGAGTCTCCATCTCCTACCCCTTCAGAGGTATCAATGGAGAGAGCATCCTCTAAATCGTCCAGCACCTCAGATGGCGGGACAGAGGGAAAAGGGGGCGCTTGGGGTGCCAAAGCCAACCACCCCTGTATCAGCTCTGTCAGGAGCTCCTGTTGACGTGAGACTGCGTCCCAGAGCTTGCTGATCTGATCAGGGCTGTGAGAGCGATGTTTTCTACTCTTAGCACTCCTAGGTGGTGAATAGGAGAAGGAAAAGGAGGTAGAAGGAGACTTGGGTCTCTCACTTCTTTTAGTGTGCTGCTTGCCGCGAGGTGAAGCAGGCTTCCTCTGGGGCGCTGAGGAGCTCTGTGTCGAGGTGAGGGAGCGGTCCCTTCAACGGTAAGCTTGACTCTCTAGAGTGCGTTTTGTGAACCTCACACAAAATTGGCAGTCTGCCCCAGCCTCTAGAGCTGCCTGGACCACACAGCCTCCTATTAATAGCCTCCTAATAGCCTCCTAATAATACTTTAAGCATGCACAAAATAAACAATTAAAAAAATACTTCCCCTTTATTTTTACGTAAAGGTGCTGCCCTGACCACAGGAAGTCAGCACAGAGGTAACAGATGGTGGTTTTTTCACTTCCTCTCACAAAATGGAAGACACTACTACCCTATGCAACTCAGGTAAACAAAGAAAAAGGTTTGAGGGTTTCCAACAACTTGATCCATGCAACACATTGAAAATGTGCACCTTTCCAGTGTGTTAGCGCCTCAAAAGTGGCAAAACCCATTAACCCCTTTTCTTTCTTTCCAGAAACCTCTCTACTGCAAGACAATGAATTGCACACAGGTAAGTAGCACATTTTTTCTCTTTTGTTGTGGGTGTAGTTATATATTTGTTTTAAAAGTTACAGTATTTAATTAAAGTACAGTTAAAAGAAAAGTCCAAACCAGTCCATTGCTGGTTTTACAAAGTGAAGGACCTTGCTCTCTCACAACGATAATGTCAGAGACTTACCCATGACCACCATGATATCAAAAGCCCCAACAGTCCAGGCATATCTTTTGGTCAGTAGCTTATTGTGAAGGTGGAGGCATTGTAAAGTGAAACTACACTGCTTACCTTACTACTTTGTTACTTTAATTTTAACATGTATTCCTGAATGACAGTTTAAAATAAACAGTTAATATTCTAAAGTAGGGGTGTCAGACATACGGCCTGTGGGGCAATTTGTGGCATTGATGTACTGTATCGTTTTGGAATTCTTCTTTAAAACAACCCGCCTCTTTAATATAACATGCTGTGACAGAGATCAAATGATTCTTGGTGTTAGATCTCCCTCCAGACCAGCGAGGCAGCTGCATAAAGCGAACAGAATACCCTGCACTAAATGGCACGACAGTTTATTCCTAGGGTTAAGTGGAAGTCAGCCATCCAGTAAGGGGGCAAAGCTACGGTATACAAACTCAGTGACCTGGACTGGAGGAGCGGATGCGCTCATTGAACAAGGGGTCATGGGTGACGTTATAATAAGGCGACGTAGTGATGTGATCTGTTCCTTTGTGAATGGTTACGTTAAATGACCAGAAGGAGAACCTGTGCTGTGAAACGGGAGTGTTTTGTTTGTTTTTGTTTGTCGTTAATAATACTGTTTGCAATTATCTGGACGGCTAACACTATCCGGAGCTGTACTTTAGTGATCAACAACATTGCACTTTTGTTGTCACTAAAGTACTGTATTCACCATGAGCATTAGAGCACGCACTGTGGACTGGTGTTTGTGTTTGTGTATGTGTATGTGTATGTGTTACGTGTGGGTGAACTGAAACACATTATTTCGGGGCAAACCCGCGGATTATAAATAAGCAATACACGCCGCTGTATTGCTTCATTAGCATTGTTATTGTTTACTGCTGTTAGCCATCAGGCATTGGAATATACAATTAAACCTTCATTGCACCTGGATTATCATTGTTTGTCTGATTATTGATCACCTGCATCTGCACACTGTTAACCACTTTGCCACACATGCATATTCAACATGTGCAGTCTGCAATGTATGAGTGATATTCCCATTATGCCAATTACAGCTCACAGAGGTAATAAAATAGCCAATCAAATAGCACACAGGATCTGTTTCCTCACGTACATGTGTAACAGCACAGAACACATCATTTTGATTAGGATAGTGAAGCGAAGGCTTGTTTAAACTATTTATTTTACTTTGTGAAAATTTAAAATCATTACCCAAAAAGTAGATGGAGATGACACAGAAGCAAAAGGTGGAGGCGGAACACAGAAGATTCCAAAATTGTTAGCCAGATGATTATTTGTTAAATTCATAATTTTGACAGCAAGGGAATAGGCCTGATTTGGAGTGCAACGGTTGCAGTTATGAAAGATTATAACATACAACGTCACTATGACACACTGCACAAAGCAACGTATTTGAGTTTACTGGAAATGAAAGAAGCTATGGAGTTTCAACTATGAACAACACAACCACAGGAAAGGTCATTTTTTACTTCAAGAAGCCATGGAAAGTGCAGAAACACATTGGATGAAACTAACTGGGATTACAACAGAGGGTGCATCATATATGACTGGACAAAAGAGTGGACTGGCTAGCAGAGTGCTGGAAAAAATTGAAGAAAGAAATGCAGAAGTACCAATTTTCTTACACTAGATTCTGCATCAACAGGCATTATTTGGAAAAGTTGCAGAATTGGAACACGTAATGAGCATTGTTATCAAGTGTGCCAGTCAAGTGTCCGGACAGAAGTCATAAAAGGTACATTTCAAAGTGGTACTGTTTATTATTTTGCATTTTCACAGCTTGTCAGTATCTTTTTTTTTCAGTGCTGTTAACATTATATTTTGGAATATAAGTTAAATATTGAGACTTTGCATTATATACTCTGACATCTTTTTTTTCTGTTTGAGATTTCCTTTGAAAGTAAAATACTCGTCTATTTCCTCCATTATATTACATTTGTGATATTGAGTTTTTGGTCAGTGTTCTTGGAAAGCTGCTTCTAGTTATATCTGCCTATTTCCGTACTATAAAATACATTAAGTAATATGTTGATTAATTGATTGAAACCGTGCCTGCATACTTATTGATGACAAGGAATCATGCAGCGGGGGTAATGTGTTTTGTGTAAAGTAGTATATTGGCATACATAGAATTGATACAGACATTTTCACGCATATTACGATTATATATATATATATATATATATATATATATATATATATATATATATATATATATATATATATATATATATATATATATATTTAGTTTATATTTAGTTTATTTTTATTTTTTTTAACTTCAATGGCACTTGCTGCCACATTTTTCCATTCAAACAAATTTTCATAACCAAGATGTATTTGTTTCCCGTTGGTGAATCAGTGAATCAAAACAAACAAATCTGTTGAACTGATTCACTAAACTGAATGAATCCAACAAATCGAGTCAGTAAAAAGAATCGAACTGCACATCACTAGTTTTCAGGCCAGAAAAAGGTTTAAATAGCATGCCTATCAGTGGTTAAAGCCTGGTTTCTATATGATCAAAATAAATGATCACTTCAGAGCATGCACTAAAATTAACATTCTTTAGTAAATACCATGTGACTACAGCTCATCTCATTATTCTGAGATGGTTGCTCATTTAAACACATCAGCATGTATTACAATAAAAATCACATAATCATTCTGATTACCATAATGTGAACCACCACATTTAGTGCTCACCATAATATGCCAAGTATCGCACGTGATAATAAATACAATTGCAATAGTAAATATGGAAATCTTGAACGTGCACACTAATTGCAATTCACCATAAAGTTAAGCTCCCTTTCGTTTATTTCTGTTTTTAAATTTGACGTAGCTAAAAGTCAGGCATACGTCCTGTTCGTGCACTCCAGCCCTGGAGTGGGACGTTTCTTTTAGTGGGACTAGCGCTCGCCTTGTGTGGCATTTTTTAGCTTTGTTTTGTTTTCTTTATTAAATGTGACACTAGGGCTACCATTACTGGTACCCTAGTGTCAGCACTTGTGTTAATTAAATCTGTGTCGACACCCAATGCTCTGTGTCTGCCTCATGATTATTCAGTGACGACCCACAAATCCAAAAATCTATTTATTTTATTTTTGTTAGTAGGGAAAAGGTGTTAAAAAGGTTGTTGGTTTGTAATTTTTTTTAAATGCCTCTACAGTGTTTTGTTCAGTTTTAAATGTTACCTTGTACACAGATTGCATGTTCGTGGTAACGGCAAAGATTGGCTGGATGTTGTTTTCATCTAGCTTCAGTGCCAACTGACCCACAGATGGATAGTCCTGTGCAAAAAAAAAAAGGAAATTAAATGTGTTTGTTCATCAGGTTCCTGCTTTATTCAGAATTTGGATAATCCAAAAGTCATTTTTTTAAACATTATATATTTTTTAAAAAAATTAAAAAATTAAAATGGGATCGGAAATAAATGTTGTCCATATTTTCTTTGAATGTGAAATGGAGACACCAAAGCTGCTCTCTGGCTAATTTCAGTCTGCTGCAGGACTCTCTGTTGGAGCAGAGTCGGTCAAACAGAGTGAGAATGCAAAGAGTGTGACTTGATTCCTGTACCCTGTTTGTGGCATTACTCATCAGAGATGCTCGGTTGTTAAATTGAATAATTATTTAGGTATAAAGGGGATCCTTTGATAAGGGGAATTTGTTCATTTACCAGGTCGAGTCAGGGAAAAGCTGAGTGGCTTTTTTAAATCTTTAGCCCTTGACGGTGCTCAGCGGTCAGGATTAGTAGGCTGTGTACAATTGATTACATTTTTTTTTTCTGCACTATAAAGACTAGGATGTATCAAGTTGACAAGACAACCAAATGACATGCCCCTGAAATGATAAATAAAAAAACCTCTGAAATGATAAACCTCTGTCCCTCACAACATCTTTCTAAGGATCTGACCCCTTTTACATTAGGTTATTGACTTTTATTTTAGAATTTTGAAAGACAATCAAGAAAACTTTTATCCAAAATATCAGGTTGGATTTCAAAATATGGTTGGATGATTTTCTGGATAACAATGGTCTACTCTAAACTCAATAAAACACCAGTTTGATCCATAACCTATATGTCCTGTACAGAGTATTTGTCACATATTTTACTTGTATTAATACCGTGGTTTCTGCAGTGAAAGCTTTGTACAATATCTTCCTGCTGTATTTTTGACTTCCCTCTCTGCTGCTTAGGGAAGCTTCAAGTGCAGGTTTCACTTCTCAATGCTATCAGATGACAAGCCTTTTACATAAAAGCATATGCAATGGTAAACTGTGCATGGCTGGTATTTCTGCAAGCCACATCAAGTACTTGGTTGGTATACGCACCATTTCATTGCTTTTGG
The DNA here is from genome assembly GCA_030684275.1 of Acipenser oxyrinchus oxyrinchus. Lineage (NCBI taxonomy): Eukaryota > Metazoa > Chordata > Actinopteri > Acipenseriformes > Acipenseridae > Acipenser > Acipenser oxyrinchus. Next base: position 23,586,646 of record CM060257.1, on the reverse strand, counting down.
TGTACAGATTTCCCTTCAAATGGCACTTGCCATCATTGGGAGTCAGAATAGAACCAAGTTTGCCATCTCCTGCAAAATGAAACCCGTCATCAGATGTGTAGACCAGCAGACGGGTATTGTTGCCCCAGCCAATCTTGTCCTGTGGAAGACATCAAGGAAATGATTTTAATATTCTGAATATATCCAGAAAATTGTTGTATTTAATTTTTTTCTTGCGCAAATAAAAATGCACTAAATTAGCTTATTGATTAGTCTTGTAAGACAGCAGTAAGTGGGCCTGCCAGGTTGGATGATGGGACCCATCAAAAGAATAGCAAAGTGTAGTAACAAAGAGAAAAAGCTAAATGAAATCTTGGTAGAGCAGGTAAAGAAGGTAAACCACAAACATGCAAGGTAAAGCATTGTAAAAAAACAAAGTAAAGCAAGGAAAATAAATGCATGGCAAAGCATAGTAAACTGCAAAATTTCCATGCAGACGTATGTGGATAAAAACTTCAATTATAAAATATGTACTAAAGATTACACATGTTTCAGTGTCTTTGTAGGGGAATACACTGATAAGGTCCTCTTCTCAATACATTTGTTTTGCCAAAAAATAAAAACAGTTTTAGGGCTGTGATTATCTTATGTCAATCACAGTCCCTAAATGCTTAATTAAGGCCTGATTATGAGCATGGCATTACATCACAGAAAGACTTATATCAACAACCCCCCTCCTGTACCCCACAGACTGCAGCCTGCATCATGGCATCCAGTCCTCCCTCAGGTGAGTCCAGGTTTCCTGAGATGAATTGAGCCGAGACCTCCTGCTGAAATTTGGCCCCATCATCCGTCAGGCTCAATACATGCTGGTAACCAAACGCTGCCTGACAGCGCTGTTCAGTATCTGGACACGGCTTCTTCAGCTTGTCTGGGTGGGTGTTTGTGTACGGCAAAACCGTTTTGTCTACAAAAGAGCCAAACCCTGGGAAAGAAGAAGTTAATTAATTAGGTTTGAATGAGCCCGGAGGTATATTGTGGAGTAGACAGATATGTACTGTAAAGAAAATGTTGTACAACCTTACCTTTCTCACACATTTCTGGTGAACAGTCTCGCTTTTTATACAGAGAGTTGACTACCTTGTAGGGTATTAGCCCTATAATCAATACCATAAAATAAAAATGTATATTTACACATACTACATATGGGCCACCTGCATTGGTCAATGATACTGTGGGTACTTCCTTCCTGACACAACCCTTTATAAATCAGTGAAGTCTGTTTGGTTTCTGTGGCAAAATTAGTATATGGCAACTGAGCATTCACATATGGATATATGTAGACAGTACCTATTCGTGCATGAGGGGAGATCTCTTTAAGAGCCTTTAGTATATCTGTCCCCAGGTCTTTCACTTTTTTCAGATCATCGTTCATGGAGTAGGAGAGGTCCATCAGGTAGTAGAGGTCCACTGGGTATCCCTCAGCACGCTTGAACCTCACAGGGAAAGTTGTAGGCTTGCCTGAAATAATGATAGGAAGTTTTTTGTTGGGTTATTTTTTTACATTGGTATGTACAGAACCATTAATGAAATTAGTACAAAATACAAAAACATTAGTATTCATTATTCAAACACTAACAGGCATCAAATAGAATCCTATAAGTATAATAATGTTAATATATTTACATGGAAGTTTTTTCTTGAAAATATGTTTGCTAAAGGTTTGTCTTTCTATTGCTGGCTATTAATAGAGCTATGAACATACCATAATTTTCAGGGTATAACACGCAGTAATTTACATGTTTGAGGTGGGATGTGTCGTCAATTATTATGTTCTTCAAACTTTTTTTCTGATTTTTCATGCACTGTATGTGCAGCTCACACAGGAATGCACAGCTTTTTTTGGGGGGGGGGGGGGTTACAAGATGTTCGCAACCCCCTAAGGCAATCGCAAAACTGTGCACAAATTACATGATTGACTATAAAATACCACTGAAACTACCAGGGAAGCAGCCAAAGAGAGAGAGAAAAAACGAGAAATAAAAGAAATATGGAGTGTGCACTGGATTTCTAAGTGGCCAGACAAAGAGAGAAGAGAAGGAGGAGACGTCCTCAAATATTCACAAGTCATCTGTCTTTTCTGAGCCTGTCTGACACACAATGTATGCAGCAATTTCATCTCAACAGACAAACAATCACTGATATCTGCCAACTGCTTTAGGCTGACCTGGAAGGAGACATGCAGAGAGCACACTGTTTGCCTGTAGCACTAAAGGTATCCGCTGCACTAACATTTTATACCACTGGCTTGTTTCAATGTACTGTGGGTTATACTGCAGGCATGAGCCAGTCAGCTGTATCATATGCAGTGTGAGATGTACCTGCAGCTTTAGTGGGCAGGAAAATTCATCCATGTCCCTGTCTCTCACAAACAAAATACAAATCAGGATACAGAAGAATTGTAACAAGAACACCTCTACGAACTACAGTACATAACTTTTCAATTGCAACGCATTACCTGAACTGAGTTACGTCTGATCAATGGAACTATTACCAGTTGGAAAACCTCCAACAACAACTATAATGTTGCAAGACATGGAGATCAACAAGCTGATCTCCATTTGAAAATAACTATTTGTTTATTGTGAGCCTACGCAATACAATGCGTACAACAAAGAACCGTCTTCATTGGAACTTCAGATCCAAAAAGTTGCAGTGTTCATCAACACAGATTGACTTCTTTATATGGAAATCGATAAGTATTCAACACATCTAATATTAGATACTTTTTGACTTGAGAAAGTAACTGAAGCAAATGCTATCAAGTTAAGTGTATAAACTGTTCTAGGAATAGAATGTAACTTCCTGTTTTAGAGTGTTTAAGAAATGAATTTTGTTTGTTGAAACTCAAAGGAGTTGTCTCGTAAATGCAGAGAATTTGATCATTGCCCCATTTCTGAGTTAATTTTAATATATAATCAACTGAGGTTAATAACATATTATTAGTTTGGTACATCACATCTAAAATAAATTAACACAGTAAAACTAATTTGATAAATTAAGTACTGGAATGTTGGATTCTGGTATTGAATTAATTCTCGGGAATATTGACATGATTGATTACAACGAGAAACAGGTACTGGAAATACTAATGCAAAGTAGACACTTTGTGTGATAAGTCATATTTAATATTAGTATATTAACCATGTATGCTAATGATGTCATGGTCGCTGTAATCGTTTGACAATGGAATCAATGAACTGTACACTTGACGCATATCTCTAACCAATAGCCTTTCCTTTCTGTAATATTAGATTAGTTGTGCACCACTTTTTATTCTTAAATAAAATATTGTTTTATATTTGTGGGCAGCAGTGTGGAGTAGTAGTAAGGAACTGTATAATATCATAACGTGTCAATGCAGCACTATGATCTATATAAAGGCATCACTTATATTTTTTAGAACCAATCAATTACCATCAATAGAGAGTTTTGTTTAAGAAATCTTATTTAATTGTAATTCTATCCCTTCAAAATGAATAGCTTCTCTGATTCTACTGACTGATTGAACTGTGGTGACTCCATCCATCAGTTTGGCAATGAAGATGTATAAGGTAAAGTAGAGTTGGTGTTATTTTGTTTAGGTTTGATGCAGTATTTTGAATACAGCAGTGTTTTGGTTCTGCAGCTCTTGGGATTTGGTACAATATGCCAAAAAGTTAGGTTGGCCGTGCTCCAGCTTTGCTAGCTCCAGCTCCGGTAGCTCAGTTCCAGCTCTAGGCTGGCTTCAGAGCAAATGGAGACCCCTTGCTCCAGCTACAGGATGGCTCCAGAGCTGATGGAGACCCCCTGCTCCAGTTCCAGGCTGGCTCCAGAGCTGATGGAGACCCTCTGCTCCAGCTCCAGGATGGCTCCGGAGCTGATGGAAACCCCCTGCTCCAGCTACAGGATGGCTCCGGAGCTGATGGAGACCCCCTGCTCCAGGATCGCTCCAGAGCTGATGGAGACCCCCTGCTCCAGCTCCAGAGCTGATGGAGACCCCCTGCTGCAGCTCCAGAGCTGATGGAGACCCCCTGCTCCAGCTCCAGGCTGGCTCCAGAGCTGATGGAGACCCCCTGCTCCAGCTCCATGATGGTTCCAGAGCTGATGGAGACCCCCTGCTCCAGCTCCAGGCTGGCTCCAGAGCTGATGGAGACCCCCTGCTCCAGCTCCAGGCTGGCTCCAGAGCTGATGGAACCCCCTGCTCCAGCTCCAGGCTGGCTCCAGAGCTGATGGAGACCCCCTGCTCCAGCTCCAGTGCAGCTCCACACTGCTGCTCCAGCTCCAGCTGCTTTTAGCTGCTCCAGCTCCGGCTCCAGAGCCACTAATGTATGTCAGTAATGTATGTTCTTGGCTATCATAGTAACATCCTACTTAAATTGTTCAATCAGGTTAAATTTGTTTTTTAGAGACAAGAATGTGAAATCTGGACTTAAGACAAATTTCTATGAATTTAGACTGTATTCCCCTTGTTTTCTGAAAGGCTACAACACATGCACTGGGAGGGTCAGTAATATATATATATATATATATATATATATATATATATATATATATATATATATACAGTACTGTGCAAAAGTTTTAGGCAGGTGTGAAAAATGCTGTAAAGTAAGAATGCTTTCAAAAACAGACATGTTAATAGATTATATTTATCAATTAACTAAATGCAAAGTGAGTGAACAGAAGAAAATCTAAATCAAATCCATATTTGGTGTGACCACCTTTTGCCTTCAAAACAGCATCAAGCATCAATTCTTCTAGGTACACTTGCACACAGTTTTGAAGGAACTCGGCAGGTAGGTTGGCCCAAACATCTTGGAGAACTAACCACAGTTCTTCTGTGGATTTAGGCAGCCTCAGTTGCTTCTCTCTCTTCATGTAATCCCAGACAGACTCGATGATGTTGAGATCAGGGCTCTGTGGGGGCCATACCATCACTTCCAGGACTCCTTGTTCTTCTTTACGCTGAAGATAGTTCTTAATGACTTTCGCTGTATGTTTGGGGTCGTTGTCATGCTGCAGAATAAATTTGGGGCCAATCAGATGCCTCCTGATGGTATTGCATGATGGATATGTATCTGCCTGTATTTCTCAGCATTGAGGAGACCATTAATTCTGACCAAATCCCCAACTCCATTTGCAGAAATGCAGCCCCAAACTTGCAAGGAACCTCCACCATGCTTCACTGTTGCCTGCAGACACTCATTCTGCACGCTCTCCAGCCCTTCGGCGAACAAACTGCCTTCTGCTACAGCCAAATATTTCAAAATTTGACTCATCAGTCCAGAGCACCTGCTGCCATTTTTCTGCACCCCAGTTCCTGTGTTTTCGCGCATAGTTGAGTCGCTTGGCCTTGTTTCCACGCCGAGGTATGGCTTTTTGGCCGCAAGTCTTCCATGAAGGCCACTTCTGACCAGACTTCTCCGGACAGTAGATGGGTGTACCAGGGTCCCACTGTTTTCTGCCAGTTCTGAGCTGATGGCACTGCTGGACATCTTCCGATTGTGAAGGGAAGTAAGCATGATGTGTCTTTCATCTGCTGCAGTAAGTTTCCTTGGCCGACCACTGCGCTCACGGTCCTCAACGTTGCCCGTTTCTTTGTGCTTCTTCAAAAGAGCTCGGACAGCACATCTGGAAACCCCTGTCTGCCTTGAAATTTCTGCCTGGGAGAGACCTTGCTGATGCAGTATAACTACCTTGTGTCTTGTTGCTGTGCTCAGTCTTGCCATGGTGTATGACTTTTGACAGTAAACTGTCTTCAGCAACTTCGCCTTGTTAGCTGAGTTTGGCTGTTCCTCACCCAGTTTTATTCCTCCTACACAGCTGTTTCTGTTTCAGTTAATGATAGTTAACATATTGAATTGATGATCATTAGCACCTGTTTGGTATAATTGTTTAATCATACACCTGACTATATGCCTACAAAATCCCTGACTTTGTGCAAGTGTACCAAGAAGAATTGATGCTGTTTTGAAGGCAAAGGGCGGTCACACCAAATATGGATTTGATTTAGATTTTTCTTCTGTTCACTCACTTTGCATTTAGTTAATTGATAAATATAATCTATTAACATGTCTGTTTTGAAAGCATTCTTACTTTACAGCATTTTTCACACCTGCCTAAAACTTTTGCACAGTACTGTATATATATATATATATATATATATATATATATATATATATATATATATATATATATATATATATATATATATATATATATATATATATATATATATATATATATATATATATATATATATATATTGATTGCTTAAATATGTTTTCATAATAATTCTAGGAGGGTTGTAACATTTTGAGACCTGTAGTCATTATTATTATTTTTAGTTTTTTATGATACATTTTCTCAGTCTTGGTGTAATAATAATATGCAATGCAATTAACTGTACAGTAAAATACATTTCAATAAGAAATAATAATTGACCGCTGGGACTAATATACGAAAACATAATAATTTACATGTATTTGAAGAGGAAAAAAGGTCTGTCAGTCAGAAATGGCACAGTTGACAGAAACAAGAACTACGTATCGTGACCTGTTTTGTCTTGCACCTATTTACCACCTTGCCTGAAGTTGGCAACAGTTTATAAATTAGCAAAAGGAAAAATAGCACTGTGTGGGATTTCTATATATATAAAAAACAGCAGATCAACACTGCCACTCTTGGTCCCCTATTTATTTCTGGCTGTTAATAAAACAAGTCCAGATTAGGCTGCACATGCAACACTAGCTGCCAAATAGTGATCTCTACACAGATGTGAAGTTGCAATGGCAGGGATTATTAAAAAATATGTTTTCATGTTTTTACCTGAAATGCACACGTATTTTTTTAACTGTAACTGCTGTATGGCATCCTTTGTTTTGTAATTTTTCACAAATTCACAAGGGTAAATTCAGGCCTTTCTTAATTCTGGTATATTTTTCAGCTTTGATAGTGTTTGTAACAGGGGGAGACCTGTACTGACTCTTCTGATGTGTTCGAAGTGCTGCAGGAAGAGGGCAGCAGCCCGTCAATATTCGCCTGTCAGTCATGGCAGTGACACGGAGATGTGGGAGAGTGTGTGTGCGGGCTTTCCCTCTCTCTGAATGGCTGAGAGGCGGGTCTTGGGGGATTGCTGGCCCTATAAAATAACATTCTGCTGTTCCCTCAGGTCTGCCCTTTTGAGAGAAAAACAGACGTGCGGACGCACTGGTCCCGATCCAACACGGCCGGGAGGAAAACCCCAAAAGAAATAAAAAAGAAAGAAAGGGAACAGGGTTAGCGGGAAACCATGGGCAGACCCCATCAGTATTTGTTTTAGCAGTCTGAGGGAGCTGCGAGGGTAGGACGGAGACCCGGACCGTCGCGGGTAGCGATGGTCGGGGTGAAGCTGCCGAGTGCAGCACCTTTGTTTGTAGTTTTGATTACTGTGTTTTATTTTCCTTGTTCTTTTCTCCTTTTGCTTATTTTTTTGTTTGAGCACCTGCGAGTGCGCCTATAATTTAGAAAGGTACCACCCCTGGTATCTCTGTGGTTCTGTCTATCATTGTTGATAGGCAGACCACAGACAACAGTGCCCTCTCTTGGGCCAGAACGTGGAACTGCCCCACTAAAATAAAACTGGGCACCTGTGTCTCCCGTGTGTCAGTGAATTACCCACCACCCTTCCACAGTGTTATATATAATGACTTTGATAATGTTTTGCAAATTAACAAATATTTTCTCTCTACACCCACTCCCTGGGTTTGTTGATTGTTTGAGTAGTATTGTTCTTGGGATAACAAAATACTGAGTCATGTGATTTCATAAAAATGCCAGGAGCTCAGTGTTTAGTATTTGAGTTGAGTTAAAATTGCCAAAATGAGTTGATTAAGAATCTGTATAAATAGCCATTCGAAAAGACATGATTTTAATTAATGCAAGAACAGCAAAAGATACGACCATGCCCCGCTTGAGTAATGAAGATCGCCTGGTTGCTATCGGCATGATTGAAGGCGGCCTGTCTGTGAGAGAAGTTGTCCGGAGAATGAGATGCTCTGCTTCAATCAGCAGACTAGTCCAGAGAAACCAGGAAACCGGCTCTGTGAGGGACAGGCCACATCCTGGAAGGCAGAGGGTCACCACACTGGCCCAGAAAATGTAATCACTTTCAGGAAGAAAGTCTGGTGAGGCGTACAAAGAAAAGCACACCATACTGACTGTCAAGCATGGAGGCGGTAATATCCTTCTATGGGGCTGTTTTTCCCCTAATGGCACAGGAAATTTAGTTCCAATACATGGTAAAATGGATTCCATAGCATACCAAAAGGTATTGGCCAACCATCTGAAACCCTCTCCTGTAAAACTTGGTTTAAAGCGCAACTGGACGTTGCAACACAACAACGATCCAAAACACACATCAAAATCTACTTCAGAATGGTTAAAGAAGAATAAAATCAAGGTTCTAGAATGGCCTAGTCAAAGTCCCGATCTAAATCCGATTGAGAATCTTTGTTGTGAGTTGAAGAAGGCTGTGCACAAGACGCAGACCTGCTAACCTCTATGCATTTTGCGTATCCGCTACGCATTTTGAGTTGGTAATATGCGGGTTCGCTTTTATCAGAGATGATACGCAATAATACGTAATCCATATTTCGCTCATCGTCTATGATGTTGCCTGTAGTTAGAGAAAGGGTTGCATCTAATGGCAGGGCCAGCCTTAGGGCAAGGCAAGCAAGATAGATTAACCAATCAGGTTTTGAATTTAGTTATGTGATAGAATAACCAATCAGCTTAAAGTTATCGTGGGTTGACTGACAGAAATTCCTACCACCCAGTTTCTTTGTATAATCACTGACATTCTACTGTAGCCTTTCAGGGCTTTGTTGAGCTGACTCGGTTGTGTTTCAACTGCCAGTTTCGGACACACTGGAGGGAGTGTGAAGTACTGTGACTTGTGAGGAAATTATTGATTTCAAACTGGCTACGGTACCTTTGTTTTTTAAATAATGCATTAGTTATGCATTCATTTTTGTCTGGGGAAAAAACCCACTTGCGTTTAAAAAAAAAGTGCTCTGTTTAGATAACTGCATCGCATGAAAAGAAAATACAGCTGAATGAGGATTTTACGAGAATGGCGAGGGAGTAAGTATAAACATTTATTATAATAATATAGTACAATATTTAGGTTTAGTATTCTGTTTTTGGCTCGTTGTCCCGTTTTTCACAAACGCCTTACCATACAGGAATGTCAGTAAAATTCGATTTTATAAAAATGAGCACAGCATTAACATTGTTATTGTGGTTAAGATGCGTAAGGCTTCTGTTTACTTTGCAAGTAGCGTACAATTACATTGTGGATAAATGCCATTTCATTGTGCTTTAAACAAGTCATAAACGACTGGTTTGAGATTTTATATTGAAGTGGCTGTGTGGTCCAGTGGTTAAAGAAAAGGGCTTGTAACCAGGAGGTCCCCGGTTCAAATCCCACCTCAGCCACTGACTCATTGTGTGACCCTGAGCAAGTCACTTAACCTCCTTGTGCTCTGTCTTTCGGGTGAGATGTAATTGTAAGTGACTCTGCAGCTGATGCATAGTTCACACACCCTAGTCTCTGTAAGTCGCCTTGGATAAAGCCGTCTCCCAAATAATAATAATAATAAAAGTTCAGTAAGATCATTAATGTAGCATTATGGATTTTGTTAACAGTAAAATATTTTTTTTATGTAAGGACTGGGAATCACCGACCCACATAAGTGTAATCCTGTTTAACTGTACAGCTAAATATTTATGGGAAAAAAAACGGCCATTCAAGTAAGCGTGTTAAAGTGGGACTTAATACTACTACTAATAATAATAATAACGTTATATCAGAACTACCAAAATATATGCTTACTGATATTAACTTTCTATGAAGCGCTCACTACAAACGAATGGGTCCAGTCTTTTTCGTTTTTTTTTATTCTCTTTTAATCGCTGAAATCCATTTTACCCTCCTGTCTGGAACAGCAGGAATCCTGTAGAAGGAAACTTTATATTTCTGTCCAGAACAAAAGAATCGGGTATTACTGTAATGTTACCGCGCTAGGCATTTTGGTCATCTTCCACAGTAATGCTGACTGTGAAAGAGTGTTCAGCTTGGTGACCAAAAACAAAACCCAATACAGCCAGCCTTGAGCACCGACATGCTAAGTTCACTGGTAACGCACAAAGTCATGATGTCAGCGAAGCAGCAAGTGTGTCACACACAAACCTTTAGTGACACCTTGCTCAGGAAAGCCAAGTCAGCCACCTATGAAGCTAAACATTCGAGATCTGAAAGTGCAGTTTGACCTGTTGGATTCCTTTCTGTTCCAAGCAACTCACTTTGTGGATAGCTATTACATTTGGTGTTGACTCAGTGACTATTTACAAGTTTTTTTTTCCTTTTTTGAAAGTGCTTTGTTTCTCTGTTTTAGAAGCTTATACATTTCAAATTGTTATGTTTTGACAGTAAATAAAATACAAACAAACACCTGAAAAAAGAAACAAGGACCAGGGGTCACAAATGGAGATTAGATAGAGGGGCATTCAGAACAGAAAACAGGAGGCACTTTTTTACACAGAGAATTGTAAGGGTCTGGAACCAGCTCCCCAGTAATGTTGTTGAAGCTGACACCCCGGGATCCTTCAAGAAGCTGCTTGATGAGATTCTGGGATCAATAAGCTACTAATAACCAAACAAGCAAGATGGGCTGAATGGCCTCCGCTCGTTTGTAAACGTTCTTATGTTCTTATACTACAAAAATGGCAATTTTCTGTACTTGAAATAATTTTCAGTTGGTATAAATTAAAAAGGTTTCATCTATACTAAGGTAAACAAAATTAAATTTAAACTGAAACAATCATAGCTAATCTCATTATTTTTTTTACTGAAAAATTACTCAAAACTCACCAGAGTGTAGCATTTAGCTGTTTTATACCCTAAAACAATTCTGGGGAAGCCCCCGGACCCCCGAGATGTCTGCATGAAAGAGTGCTACTCAAAAAAAAATGTCAAGGTTGGCAGGTCTGCAAGAGAAGTCCTCGGAATTTGAATGAACTGGAACAATTTTGCGTTGAAGAATGGTCAAAAATCACTAAAGAATCATTCCAAAAGCTCATTGACAAATATCCTAATCATTTAAAATAGGTTATTATTGCTAAAAGTGCCTCAAATAGCTATTAATTTAATTTTTCTTGTCAGGGTATGAATACTTTTGAATTAGCATTTTTGGAGTTTTGCAAAACAAATTGCTGAAGTAAATAATTGTAGACATCTATTTCTTGTAACTTATTTTCCTCCTCCACAAAAGCAAAACTTACGCTACAAAAATGTCCTCTAATTATTTGTTTTATTTGTAAACTCACACACACATTATACATTTCATTTAATGGTCTGTCTGTCACACACTCTATTGTGAACATGATAACTGCCTTGATTTTGTACCAATCTTCAACAAGCTTTTATTTTATTGTTCAATCCTAGCCTCCTGCGTGTTTCAGGTTGCATTTGACTATAATCTTTCACTCACTGTCCTCTTTCTACACAATTACTAGGACCCTCTCTATATGTCTGCACTGGTTTTCATAAAAGGTAATGGATGCAGATACCAGAATACATGATTCTAGTTGATCATTTTGGACGACTCCTTATATCAACAGAATTATTATGTACATTAACTGCTCCGGAAACCTCAGCTCCGGCTCCATGCTCCGGAACCTCAGCTCCGCTCCATGCTCGCTCCATGCTCGGAACCTCAGCTCCGGCTCCATGCTCCGGAACCTCAGCTCCGGCTCCATGCTCTGGAACCTCTGCACTCGAGTGATCCAGCTCCAGCTCCGCTCCGGCTCCGGAACTCAGCTCAAAAAACTGGCATGCTCTGCTCCAGCTCCAGGCCGCGGAGCTGGCTCCAGGGCTCCAGAGCCAGAGCAAGGCCAACCATACCAAAAAGTATACTTTCCTTTTTTAAATTGATTTAATGGAAAAATAATGACATACCAGGCCTAAGATCCAGATTTATTTGCTGTGGTGCCAACTGAATTGGGTGGCTGTCGCTTCTAAGGGGGCTATCCATACTTAGAGTAAAACCACTGTCAGGATTGATAATGTTGGTCTCTGTGCAACCTCTTTTCTCCAGTTGTTCCTTGGTGTCACAGCGAGCTGAATCTGGCTCCCCTTTGTTTGTAAAATTCTGTTCAGAAGACAAGCACATACATGTTACTGAGTCTCTCTTCCAACTGGCACAAATACCCACGGCTGCCAGAACACTGACATCTGGTGGCACCTGTCCTACAAAAAATCGCAAGGTCCTACCTTCAGTTTGTAGCACCCCTTACAAAAAAAGCTCTGCAGTAAGTTGCCTGTAAGATTGCAGTTTAATCTAAAGTGGTGGCCGTATGTTTGAATGCAGCTTAAGATGACCGCATCCGAACTTTACTGAAGTGCAGTATTATTATATTGACACTTCATTGTAAAGTTGGTTTAAGGGACCAAATGAAACTGTTTAATTTTTGCAGACTGAAAATTGTATTTTGTTTTTTCGATCAGACTCACTAAGGCCTGGAAAAACATAACCACATTTCATTTTATTTATCATTGCTTTCTATTCCATCCAAATACCATTTGTTTTAAATCTGATGTTTTTAGGGTTTCTCAAAACAACAGTATGTGCAATGAAGTTAGGATAATCTGAAATTGGGGGTACTGATTTTCAGGTTTTGTCTTTTCACTTTTACAGATTGTCCTTGATGCCGTTTCAAACTTACCCTTGAATTGGACACTTTATTTCAACATTAAACATAATGGCCCTGAATATCAAAGCTTTTCCGACTGTTGGGGAGGGCTTTTGTGGCAGTGTTCCGAAAAATAAAAAATGGCCAGGAAGGATGAGAGTAGTGGCAAAACCCCAATTCCGACAGTATGAGGACTGTTATGCAAATCCTGATGAACTTGCTTTATTATTATGTTCTATTAAATGTGTCTTCTCTTCTTGCTCTCTATCTCTTGAAACACAATCCTGTTTTGTTTTTCTCCGCCTTTACTACCTTTCAATCCCACCTGTCCATTGATTAAAATCCTGAAATGACATAAAAACTGCAATTTGCATCATTAACATGTACGTGTCTCATTTAAATACAGGATAGTTATTCCGCCACCTTTATGTAAATTGCACCCATTCCACCTGTCGGAAAACAGCAGAAAAGTGTTTAATTTTGTGATGGAAACAACGTTCGGGATAAGTCGGGTTAAGACAGATGGACACAGCGAGTTTTGGACTGTCGGAAGACACTTTTGATATTCAGGGCCAATGAGCCATATTGTGGAGCTCAGTGAGCCATGTGACACAAGAGCCACGTGCTGGACAGCTCTGCTTTAAATAGTGGTCTTGCCTTTACACAGGTCTAGGTAAGTAAGTTGTCCTTACCTTTTGTTTACACCAGGCACATAATGCACCAGAGGTGATGCAGTCTTTACAGGTGTTCACATTGATTTTGGTGCACTCCTGGGAAAGAACTGAAAGCAAAAACCCAATGAAAAAACAAGGGTACATAGAGCTATAATGAAACACAAGTCACACTTCCCTTTTAGCTTATCGTGATTTTAGACTATTGGGCAGGGAATCACAGTTCTCTTTATTATTGTTCTTGTTGCCACTGTGTATCCTTTGAATTGGATATTATCTATGTATGTACTGTAACACATGGAGCTCTTACCAACTTGCACAGTCCTGTACAATTCAGGCTGACCAAGGTTTTTAGGTTTTAAAATCCATTTCTTACTTCATTAGTAACATTGGTCTCTAGTTATTTTTCAAGTTCAGAAATCTGAACAATTTTCTGTTTAACTTGTTGAATTTGAGATTTTAAAAATGTTAATAGAATTGAGTCTGTATACATTGGAATTTGGATTCATTAATGTCTAATTATAACATTTACATAGATATGTACCTCTAATTTTACTTGAATCTTGATTAAAGAATTCTCATTATTTAAAAGGTGGTAAATATATTGGATTATGTTTCAAATTTAGACATCAGATTTAACTCCTCATTGTCAAGATCACCACTTCGATTTCTTTTTTAGTGATGTTTTTAGGTTTTGGATAAGTGTACCCCTCCTTTTGGGTGTACAGTATTTTGGGACAAATCTGAACATATGCTTAACATATGCACAAATAAATCCATAAGTTTAAAATAGTTTCAATATAATACAATAAAAATCTGCTTCGTAGACTGTACGGTATATTGACGCCTCGTGACAATGTAATACTGTCAAAAAAATGTATTTACCATTTTAAGACACAGTATTAGTGGTAATAATAATAATAATAATAATAATAATAATAATAATAATAATAATAATAATAATAATAATAATAATAATAATAATGTGAAACCACTAACACAGTACCCATATCACCATTGGCTCGGTAGTTCTAAGAAATAATTATTGCATTTGGTCATTGTTTTTTTTATTATTATTAATCTGGTTTGCTTATTATTTTTGATTCTACACTGGGCTGGGTTTTCAAACCAAAATGGATATTCAATAAATCTACAATTTCAAAAGCAGATATCTCCTATTTGTATTTAAATGCAAATTACATTATTTTACCTCCAACTGTGCTCCTTCACTACAGCAATTTCCCACAATAGCGCAGGAGAACTGAAAGTCAGTGGTTGTCGTCACGAATTAAAGACCAAGCCAATAGCTTCTTTACAACTAGGAGCTCAAGAATGGATGTCAGCGAGCTACCGGCCCCTGGAGGACAAGGGACAGCCCTGCAGGTGTCTGCTTGAGCTCGCTGGACGCATGGCCAGTAGGGAGAGTCCCTCTCCCAAACTATAGGAGCACCAGGCCAGTGGGTCGCTCCATGTGGAATCCCAAACAAAGACTTTGCACCTCCTGCATACCACATGGATGTGCCTTCAGCAGTGATTTTAAATGATCATTGAAGTTTTTATACTCACCCACTTCTCTGTCCAGTAGCACCAAACTCAACAACAGAAAGCTAAGGTATGGACTCATTTCCTATAAAAAAAAAAAAAAAAACACAAGGCAATGTAATGCAGTACATCTGTATTTACAGTATCATTCTTATTTTTTTCAAGAGTTTTGACAGGAATATATTGATAACCACTATAACCGAGTCCAAATCAACATTAGAAAAAAGGGCTGTCAATTAATCGCAGTTAATGAACTATTTACACTGTTGCATTTATTCGCTGCGTTATCTATCGAACGTATGGAATTGAATACTACCTTTCATACTTGAGCGTAATCGCAGTGACCGATTAGGTAAATACTGTGAGACAGCAGGGAGGGGGTTAATTCCTCCCTAGAGGAAAACATGTGCGTAAGGCACATTTTGGTTTTGTTTTTGTTAATTGTTTAATTTGTGTTAATTGTTTTGTTTAATTGTTTGATTGTTTTATTGTTTAATCATTACCTGCACCTGGCTATCATTGAAAATTAGAGCCAGGTGCAGGGTTTAAAAGGAGAGCAGTCAGTCTGCTCTGGGTGGCTGCTGAAGAGGGTAGAAGCCCGACTGTGCTGGTGTGTGGGTACAGCCGTAATTTAAAGGGAAAAAAGGTAGAGTGAGTCTTTTTTTGTGTGTGCTGTTCTGTGTGTTTTGTTACAGGTAAACAGCTTAGCTGTCCTGTGTTTAGTTTAGGTTCCTGTTTTGTTTTAGTTATTGCTCAAAGAGAGCTAGGTGTTTGTTTGTTTATTTTGTTTTTGGTGTTTTCATTAAAAATAGCGCAACCGCGCTTCAAAAATCCATTTGCGCGTGCTGGGTCAGTGTTTTTAAAGGGGCAACGAACCGCAAAGAGGTTGGATCTTTTACAATACACAATAGCAGGGTTGCAAAGGAAAGCAATTTAAGAACAAAAAAATGATATAATTCTTGAAATGGGGTTGGTCGACTCAAATCCGTTCTATTTGGCAAGTGTTCTGGAAGTTTTAGTGACGAAGGGGAAAAAAAGTTGCATATGATCACTGCTGCAGTAAACACTGTTGGGGATGAGCAAAGAACAGTAGCCGAATAAGAAAGAAATTGATAGATCTAGCGAGCAGAATGAAATTAAAAGAAGGGAGTTGAAAAAGCTTTAAAGTTGATTGAGGAAATCAAAATACCTCACTGTTGACAAGAGATTTGGAGCTGTGAAAAGTGACCCGCTGAAGTTCTATACATACATAAGGAAAGCCCTTCTTCATCTGTGTAGAAAGAAAATCAACGGTGTGTAGCAAACATATTTAAAGAAAGTGTACTGATCTGTGTTTACTTTTCTGAAAATGTGCTTTGTTCCAACCAGACCTTTTATTATTAAATTAACCTCCAACATGGTCAATTAAATAATTTTGGACAAAACGTATATAGCCAGCTAAGCACACTCACTACCTTGACACTTGTATTAGTCTTCAGGGGCATGTCTGATAATCAAGCTGCGTTTAGCCTCACGATTTAAACGTGTGGGGCAGGTGGCTGCTGCAACAAAGCTTTGTTATTTGGGGATCTGGCGGGTTTCCTTTAGAGTTTATCTATTGAGAAGGAGGCGCTTGTTACTATTTTTGTCACTTGAGTTTGGTCCATTTTATTTATTTGTATCACGTTTTTGTGTTATTTAACTTATTTATTGTACACATTTCATTTTGTTTGTATTATTATTATTATTATTAATGTAATAATTGCTGCACGGCATTGTCGCCAGTTTAAAGCAATGCAATCTTCCCAAATAATGCTATTATTATTCTGAATACATCGGGACTTTTGATATATGATTGTATTTAATAATTGTTTTTACAACTTGACGATGCCTCAGTTACTGTTGTTTTTCACCCACATAACTTTGGGTCATTAAATACATAGTTTTGTTTTGTAATTATTTAAACCTTTTGTAAAAAAAAAAACACAAAAAAAAAGTATACTGTGTGTGGTGTGTGGTGTGTGTTGGTGGGGGGGCAAGTTCATATTGTTATCTCAATGGTTCCCTGAAAGAGAAGACGAACACCAATGACATTACCTATGGGATATGCCTGCCCATTGGGTAGGTATCGCTAAGCTCTCTATACCAGAGCTGCCGATAGGCTCCTTCTTGGGATGATGTACATGGTCCCGCCCACCGAGGGGATAAAACTGTCATCAAAAGGAAGCCATTTCTCTTTTTCCATCGAACCGGTGAGGGCGACCGATGCGAACTCGCAGTTGGTGGTCATCTTCTCTTTCAGGGAACCAGGGTTACGGTAAGTAACCCAACGTTCCCTTTCAATTCGAAGACGACCACCAATGACATTACGTATGGGCAGCAGTATGAAGTAGTGGTTAGGGCTCTAGACTCTTGACCGGAGGGTCGTGGGTTCAATCCCAGGCGAGGGACACTGCTGCTGTACCCTTGAGCAAGGTACTTTACCTAGATTGCTCCAGTAAAAGCCCAACTGATAAATGGGTAATTGTATGTAAAAATAATGTGTAAAAAAATAATGTAATTATATGTAAAAATAATGTGATATCTTGTAACAATTGTAAGTCGCCCTGGATAAGGGCACCTGCTAAGAAATAAATAATAATAATAATAATAATGTATACCAGAGCCGTCGCGAGGGAGAAGGAACGGCAGCATATGAGGGACGCACAAGCACTAACTACCACATTAAGACGGTAGAACCTGGAGAAGGTATGCGGCGTAGCCCAGCTAGACTCAGTACAAATATCAGACATCGAGGCCCCTCTGAAGAGGGCCCAAGATGTAGCCAACCCTCTAGTGGAGTGTGCGGCTACCCTACTAGTTGGGGGCAAGCCAGCAGTATTGTATGCAGTCGAGACTGTATCCACAATCCAATGCGACAGACGCTGCTTTGAGAGGGGCTGTCCTAGGGTCCGTGTCCCATGACAGACGAAGAGCTGGTCAGATTGACGCAGAGCTCTTGTCCTATCCACGTAGCATCTCAATGCCCGCACTGGGCAGAGGAAATTCAATCTCTCATCTTCCATTGAAGCAAACGGAAGTGGATGGAAGGACTCCAATTCCACAGACTGATTAACATGGAAGGTTGTTATTACCTTGGGGAGGAAAGCAGGGTTGGTGCGCAGAGACACCCTGCTGCCATCCTCACAAATACGCATGCAGGAGCTGTGCACAGACAGCACCTCCAGCTCACTGACCCGCTTAGCGGAGGTGATAGCCATGAGGAAGGCTGTCTTCATAGACAGGTACTTCAACTTTATGGAGTGTATGGGCTCAAACTGGGCCTTCGTGAGAGCCTCTAGTACAACATTGAGGCTCCATTCGGGAGAACAGTCCTCCTAGGAGGGCATAATCGCTGAGCGCCCTTAAGAAACCGGGTAGCCAAAAAATGCAAGCTGCTACATAGCTATTGCTCCGAAGAAGAAGAGAAAGAAAGAGAAGAATGTGGATTCACCCTATAATAACGAGCAACGGGAAACCCTAGGGCAGTACCAGCGTCTTGTGCAAGAAATGAAATATACTGTATATATCTATACAATCTCTAATTGTGTTATTGGTAACAAATAGTCTCAACAATGTTACTGGAAACAAAAACATTGTTTAAACAAAATTAGAAGTACAGACAGGACTACCAAACGCAATCATTTCAATGCATCCTGATGTTTTTGTTTTTTAAATAAACAATACAGTAAACGCAGGTAGATGGTACTGTCAATGCAGATGTAACATCAAACAGCACAGACAGTGTTTTCCATTATTGGGGGAACAAATATATGTATACTAACATATACGATTGACATAAAACCATTTTAGTTTAATTTGCTGTAAATACAATACCACTTACCTGCGTATCTCTATATTTGATGTTTAAAAAAATAATAATTTATAAAATAGTTCTGTGCACATTTCGCGAAATACGATACTTTATCTGTGACACTGCCGTGAATTTTAAAGAAAATCTCCACGATTTTCACAGGGCCTTAATAGTAACGAAAAAGATGTTCTGCACTGCTATAATCAGACGTTCCCCCATCTTCCCTGTGATATCTGGCGCGCAAGTCTGAATACAAAAATAGCAGCGAAACGTCGAGCATAAAAAACGCAGCAAATAAACTCTATAGTGTTAATAGCCTGTAACGCGTTAATTTATTGGAGACTGTTTGGGTTTTTTTTAACAAGCGTTGGTAGCGTGTTTGTCTTTATTATTTTGTGACGTTTACTTTTTTTAAAACTTATTTTTGTATTATTGCAGGCCAGGGGTAGGCAACCTTGGATCTTCCAATCCATTCCACTGTAGGACTTTGTTCCAACCAGACCTTTAAATGTTTAATTAACCTCCAAAAGGGTCAATTAAATAAAGGTCTGGTTGGAACAAAGCCCTGCAGTGGAATAAATTGGAAGAGCCAAGGTTGTCTACCCCTGCACCAAGCTTATTAGCATCTAGTTTGTTTGTGTGCTGCGCAGGTTGCTTTCTAATCCTGACTTCCCTGTTAACAGAGGGGCCGAGATTGGGAAGTGCATGCACAAAAACAAAAAAACTCCCGCATTGCAATAAGCGTCTCTTTCTTCTGTCACAGCTGACATGAGGCAGTAATATGTATGGTGGCCCTGAAGTACAAATAGAACAACAGAAATACAACTAAAAAAAACACAAATACAAATCAGGTTTCAATTTGTATTTTTTTTTATTGTATTTGTGTTTTTTTTTTATTTGTGTTTTGCACTTCAGGGCCACTGTAGATGCGATGTAACAAAATAAATCATACCGAACGTAACATCTCCTGTTTTACACAGAATATTCTTCTCATTAGTGAAATTCGACTGCTATTGCAGGTACTTTTTTTTATTTTTTTTTAATACATACGTATATATTTACATATCAGTGAATATTGGTATATTAATGCCGACAGTCTATACATTACCAGCACCTGAAAACGTATCAATTCATCTCAACCTGACAAATATGTGTAGCCAAAATAAATAATATAGTCATGTATAATCATTCACATATGTGTTTTTATATACAGTTAACATGGTTTAAGTTACATTAAAACACTGAGGCCCACATTTATAAAAGGATTGCGCATGTTTTACGGCTGTAAAACGGGCGCTGTGGGTTCTGAATTCTTGGATGGGATTTATAAAACACACACAATGGCATAAACATGCAGTTAATATGTGATTTGCGGTGGGAATGTCTCTGTACGCTTTAGCCTTTGATGCATATGTAATTCTGCATATGCATATGTAATTCTGGGGCGTTTCTGAACAAAACCGCTAAAATTGGGAGAGGATTTTGCAAATGAGGTCTATTAAATATTCTGTCTAATTTATTAAAGCTGCCGGTAATTGTGGGCCTTGTATTTGCTTGATTATTTTAAGAACTCTGAAAAGCAGGCGTTAATTTGCCGCAGTCAGACAGTAGGCTATATAAAAGGCAAGGTGATGTGGGAAACTTGTCTGCAGCAAGAAGGAGACATCTTTTTCAAGGACAAAGAAACATTTAATAACATTTAGCAAAGAACTAATTTTTTAACCCTTCTGATCAAGTCAGTGTGTAAATTGCGGTTTATAATACCTTATTGTTTTGCAAACTCCAATTTCATGTTTCATAGCTTACATGACAAAAAAAGAAAGCCTGCAAATAGAGAATATAGAATCCAAAAAGTGTCATATACATGTAATACAATGAGGGCTCATCCTCCACCGTTATTTCAGTAATGCTTACAGAGTTTATGTTTTGTAATATGGCATTCTGGTATTTAACAATACTGGTTCAGGCATTATTGTTAAATTAGAGCAAATACAGTACAGCTGGTTGTAGGCCCATCTGAATAATGTAGTTATATTATAGACCATACAGATATGCTTTAAAATCATACACAGAGTCAGAAATACAGACATACATAAAAAAAATAGGAGAGTTGTAACTGCATAAGAATTTAAGAAGATATAAGTCATAGTTAAACTGAAGACTGTTCGTATGAAGCTGTATGGAGTTATTGTTGTTGAACATATTGCTGTAAAGTGGAAGGATTATCCACCCGTTTGACTTCCATGGGTGTAAGTAAATAAAACGTATTGTTTCTGAAGTTTGAAAAGTCTATACGCCTGGAATTATTCTATACGAAATAAGAAGTTGAACTAAAATGTGAAGCACAGTAACTGGATGATGCGTCGTAATGTATAAGCAACCTAAACTACAAACTCTGAAGTGGTACATTTGTTTATTAAGAAGCCACCACACATTCCATATTTTATTCCTTTGTCCTGGTGATGTATTTCGAGCTTGTAAAACATCTTCATGTGTTACAAGTACTAAAATAATTGATTGCATAAGTATTCACCCCCTTGAGTCAATATTTGGTAGAGGCACCTTTGGCAGCAATTACAGCCACGAGTCTATTTGAATAAGTCTCTACCAGCTTTTCACATCTGGACACTGCAATTTTTGCCCATTCTTCTTTGCAAAATTGCTCAAGCTCCGTCAAGTTGGATGGGGACCTTTGGTGAACAGCAATTTTCAACTCTTTCCACGTATTCTCACTTGGATTGAGGTCCGGGCTTTGACTGGTCCACTCCATGACATTGAACTTTTTTTTTTAAGCCACTCCAGTGTGGCTTTTGGCTGTGGGTCATTGTCCTGCTAGAAGATGAATCTTCTCCCAAGTCCCAGGTCTCTTGCAGACTTCAGCAGGTTTTCCTCCAGGATTTCTCTGTACTGTGCTGCATCCATTTTGCCCTCTATCTTCACAAGCTTTCCAGGCCCTGACGCAGAGAAGCATCCCCATAGCATGATGCTTCCACCACCATGCTTCACTGTGGGGATGGTGTTCTCAGGATGATGTGCGGTGTTAGGCTTGCGCCAAACATAGCGTTTAGCGTTGAGGCCAAAAAGCTCTATTTTGGTCTCATCAGACCATAGAATCTTCTTCCACTTGGTCTCAGAGTCTCCCACATGCCTTCTGGCAAACTCTAGCCGAGATTTGATGTGAGTTTTTTTCAACAATGGCTTTCTTTTTGCCACTCTCCCATAAAGGCCAGTTTTGTGAAGCACCCGGGCTATTGTTACCGTATGCAGTGTCTCCCAGCTCAGCCGTGGAAGACTGTAACTCCTTTACAGTTGCCATAGGCCTCTTGGTGGCCTCCCTGACTAGTGCCCTTCTCGCCCGGATACTCAGTTTTTGAGGACGGCCTGTTCTAGACAGATTCACAGTTGTGCCATATTCTCTCCATTTCTTAATAATGGACTTTACTGTGCTCAAGGGGATATTCAATGCCTTGGAAATGTTCTTATATCCTACCCCTGATTGGTGCTTTTGAAGAACCTTATTCCGGATTTGCTTTGAATGTTCCTTCGTCTTCATGATGTAGTTTTTGTTAGGAAATATACTAATCAACTGTGGGACCTCCCAGAGACAGGTGTATTTAACCTGAAATCATGTAAAACACCTTAATTGCACACAGGTTGACTCCATTGAACTAATTATGTGACTTCTAAAGACAATTGGTTGCACCAGAGCTTATTTAGGTGTGTCATAGCAAAGGGGGTGAATACTTATGCAATCAATTATTTTCTGTTTTATATTTGTAATGAATTTAGAACAATTTGTAGATTTTATTTTTCACTTTGACATTATGGACTTTTTTTGTGTTGATCAGTGGTAAAAACTCCTAATTAAATCCATTTTGATTCCATGTTGTAACACAATAAAATGTGGAAAAGTCCAAGGGGGTTGAATACTTTTGAGAGCCACTGTATTCCAAAATATATAAGCCTATATAATACATGGATGAAGGCTATATTTGCATCCTGAGACATTAAAAAAGGCATAATACTGCAGTAGTGATGTCAAAATGGCATATTCGTCTAGAAGGTTATACTTGACCTTTTCTGTGACAGTTTATAAACTATCGACGTAACAGTCTTTTGGTTTATGTCGTCACATAAACCCTTGATGGAATTATTTTCCTGTAACTCATTAAAGCCCATCTATTATTCTCTCTCTATATATTACAGGAAACTGATCAAATATACAATATAACAGCAAATGCTGGAATTTTTCTGTATAATTCTGTGTAAATACATATAAAACTATAAAGAAGGGGCAACACTATTAATCCAGAAATAGGACGCCAGTTTTTTTTATGCTGGGTTGTTTTTTGAATAATAATAATAATAATAATAATAATAATAATAATAATAATAATACAAATTTCACTTATATAGCGCTCTTCATGCAAGCATTCCAGGGCGCTTTACAAAAGAAATACTGTATAATAAAAGCATGTGTCTAATGTATAACCCAGCTACAAACAGACCCAAACAAATACGTTTTCAAACAGGATTTAAAAGACTAAATTGTGCTAGCATTCCTGATATGAATCGGGAGCAAGTTCCAAAGATGTGGGGCATTATAACTAAATGACCTGGCTCTGACAGAGTTCAAACAAATTTTAGGAACTGTCAGAAGATTAGCATTTTCCGATCTCAGGGAATGACCAGGGACATACGGGGTCAGCAGATCTTGAAGGTAATAAGAAGAACTAATAATAATAATAATAATAATAATAATAATAATAATAATAGCATCAGACAAACAAAAACTGAGATGGATGCAGTAATTGTATTAATTAAATATGCAATTAAAACCAAGACTGACTAAGATTTTTTTTTTTAATCGCTTGACAGCCTAGAAAAAAGTCTAAGCAATGTCATGTCAAACAGTGATAGTAAAAAGCCACTACTAAAGCTTGTTCGCATGGTCTGCACAGGCCTACAAAGAAAAAGGTCCCCACTCTTGCATGACTCTACCTATTGTCCAGGTAAGATAAATATAATCTTAATGAGGCTTCTCCTTTAAAAAATTAAGAATGAGTATTGATAACATTGTAAAAATACATAATTAACAAGAAAATACAAACCAAAAACGTTAACAGGTCCACATAACATCCTTAACCAATCAGATTCTTAGACATAATTTTCTTTAAAGATTTTCATCCATATTATAATGCCCCTACCAATAATGTACCCTGTTGTTTTTATTGAGGGCATCCTACAGACCATGTAAACATACAGTCTGGCACTAGGCTTCCTCCAAGTAGACTAGACCTGTATTGAACTTCCATGGACATGCATCAGAGCATTCATGGTAGAGTACAGTTTGGTTCCCAGCTGTCCTTCATACATGTGTATACATCTGTGGCTGGTTGTTCAGTGTTAATAGCAAACAAATGTTCTTAGCAATTCTGGTACTTTTTAAACCAGTCTTAATATGTGGTAAACTGTAATTAGGGCTTTTGTGTTTTCGGTTACTTATGCTTGAACGTTTTTCTTTTCTGTCAAAATATTTATAGTAGTAACTCGACAGTACTTGCACACTTAAGTTGTACCTTCTTTCCTTTGCTGTGTTCCACAACTAAATCCTTATGGTCACAGGACATTCTTCTGGGGTTTTTGCGTGTAGTCATGTTTTTCCATTTTGCCACAATTTGCAATTCTGTTTTAATTCCTCTGTATCTTAACTGTAATACAGCTTTAAATCCAGCAAACAAGCCCCCATTCCTGATTGTAATCTTGTTTTAAATCTCGCAAGCAGAGTCACCAATAGAAATCTACGAATGTGCTGTCACTCAGTAGTTGGGGTGGGTTTAGAGTATTCAGAACAAATCAATACTGGCTGGGATTACATGCACATGAAAATCAACTCTACAGTCTTGACTCTGACGTTCTCACGCAAATCTGTGATGTTGTCATGCAAAACATCGAAAGAACGTCCTTTGGTCAGCGCAACTGTAAGGGCAGGGTCAATCACTTTCTCACGATAAAATTAGCTGTAAAAACCCATGTAAACCGGAGCAGGAATCGTGCTTCTGGCTCACGAGGTTTCAGCAGTCAAGATCTCGTTTCTCTGACTTAATATCACGTAATCTCCAGCAGAAAGGCCATACAAAATGTAGACACCCCCCCAACAAACACACACTGTACATTTATGGACTACTTTAACACTAGTACCACCACGGTTAAACCTACAACTGCCGGTACATTTTAAACACCATCAATATTAAAATGAAAGACAAACTATTGGATACAACTCAAAAGTTTTGTTTAAGCACATCATGTCAAACATCTGCACAGCAGAAACAGCGTATTTAAATGAACAATTAAACATAAAGGGGTTTATTTTCTAACTTATCACATATAAAGCAGTACTTCAAAAAATTATAATAAAATAAACATTTCAAAAGAAACTAGTGTGTAAACAGGTATATGCACATACAAAACTGTAAAAACAAAAGTAGCTTTTACTCTAAAACGAAAGTAACATATGATTTATCTTGTGTGTGTGTCACTCGCAGCACAGAATCCAGGCTGAGATGCTACAGCCTGCGGCTTTGCAGTTTTGTGATCGAAATGTTTCTGCTGAAGCGCTGTGGCTAGCTTCAAGATAAAATCACACCTACCTTGTATAAAACAAAGGAATTGATGGCTGCAAGGTCTAGTAGAGATAACAACAGACCTGTAGGCTTGTGTGTGTTCATGTATGTGTGTGTGTGTGTGTGTGTATTTATATATATATATATATATATATATACACATTTAATGATGTAGGTTATATTCAAAAACATGTATTGTAAAAGGTGGTTCTAATCTTAATGAAATGTAACTTTTAGATGTTCCACAAACACACACACAAATATAAATTCTAAGTAGTAAAACTTGTAGAAATTATATTTTATATAATTGTGTGTGTGTGTGTGTGTGTGTTGGAAAGGTAACCAGACAAACAAGAAGCTAATGCGCAGCGTAATTCAGAATGTGCGCAGCAAAACATTAATTCATGAATCTTGTTAAATGTTTTTATCTTCATGGCAACGCATGCAAGCTCTCCTCACGATATTAAAAGTTGTTCTTTCCCTAATTAGTATGCAGACAGGGACATTTAAATATCCCCTCCCCTAAATCACTATGACTGCAGTAATTTGCATTGTCACAACCCGATTTGTCATCCTAAATCATAACTCCACGGAAACGCAATTCCTGACTGCCAAATTATAGTGAGGACAACTGTCATGACTTGTCCATGTAAACACTGTCAATGATAGATACAAGTCAGGAAGGAGGGACATTGTCCAGCTGCACTGGGAGATGTATTTTTGTTTTTGTCGTAGTCGTAATAGTAGGTTTTATTTTTTTTTAATGGAAAAGGGGTGAAGTCAACATGAATTGATTAACCATTTCCACAGTTTTTGCAGTGCTTTCCGGTGTTTATCGGCTATACACCGATTTAATTTTTTTTGTATTGGGGGTGTTTTATCGTTTATCAGCTAAAACTGAAAATCAGAAGCCCTAAACTATAATACTTTCTCACACATTTTAAAGGTTGTATTGTTGGCAGGAAGTTTTATTGGCTGTGGTATAGAACCATGTAGCTGAAATTGTAGCAGTAAAGGGCTAATATTCAAGAGCATTTAGAATACCAATTCACTTCAATTTTATATGAAGACCTATAAGTCAGTGCTGCACTAAATTCACTTTTAAAACTTGAATGAACATGAAGATACAGTAGGAACAAGTACTGCATCAAATGAATGACTGTGATGGGGTACTCCCCACCCCTGTGCATATTTTATGTTTTGTGTTATTTTGTATTTGTTGTATTATTATTATTTAAATGTGCTGTTGTGCGTTTATTTAAAAACACACCGTTTTATTGTTATTATTGTTTGACAGAATGGATGGGGTTAAAATGCCCCATCCAGATAAAATCATGAGAATGTGTGGTCAACAGCAAGTGATTATTGATAAACTGGCTGTTGACCACGCATATGATAAAACCCATGCTGAATATGGTTGAGGGGTAAACTTGGTAATTGCTAGCCAGTTAATCCCTCGACCACAATATAAAAACCTGCAGCTTTGGCTGAACAGGGTTGGGTGTTCGGTGAGGAGAGAACGAGAGTCAGGAGGCGAATTAAAGAAAACTGAGAATTACAATTGCTACTCGTGCTGAACTAAATAAGCACATTACTTGTTTTTGGGTTTGTCTCATCGTGTTTGTTTAGTGTCTGTCTGTTTTGGCCACCGCTTGTTTTGTGAAAGTCATTTGTTTTGTATGAACTTTTTATTTATATTAAACGTGCAGCAGCCCATTTTGTTGATTTAAATAGTGTCTTAACAAAATGTAATAGCCCTTAACTTCAAAACTCATTCTTAAAACAAATCCATCGTGTTCTCGTGTGGCCTTTAGGGATGTTAATAATGGGGTTGATAAAACCCCTGATAGAAAACCCCAGCTGGATTAGAAGGGTCATCATAGCACAGAGGCATCTACAAGGCAGAAAGCATGCGAGCGAGCGAACAGGGAAGCAGCTATTTGTGTAACAGCAGGAACAAAGGCATTGAAGGGGTTGGGACTATTGACCAGGTGACGTGCAAGACTTCCAAACACAGATTTCTTTATCCTAGTGCAGTACCATATTTATGTTTTGAAATTAAAGTACAACATGGGTCTGTGTACATTCCAGCCAATCGTTTTTGCATTCAGAATCGGAAATCGGAAAACCAGAAAATGACTTGTTTTTCATTTTCTAATTTTTGAGTTTAAAATACAAAAACGGATTCAGGCTTGTTTTCCCATTTTTCATATTGCTTTTTGCAACAAAATATTCGAAATAGAATAATCTGTAATACCAAAATAAATAATAGACTGTAGGGACGAAAAATGAAATCAATCTCCAAGAGTCAGTGATAAAGAAGATAGTCTTTATTCAAGCAGATATCTGGAGGGACAACACTTCACAGGAAATCTGTTAATGTTTCTCTAACAGGTACACACTTAAACAATGATAGATATACTAACGTATCGGAAGAGGGACAGACCTATTCAACCAAGTGTGCCAGCCCCTTTTAGTGATCCTATGGCAAGCTCTGTAAGAAGCTAACAATTTGAACATAAGAACGTAAGAATTCCTCTCTCCCTGCGGTTTGCAGCTCTTACAAAAGAAGTAACTGTGATACAATGCTAAACTTCACCATATTCTTACAAAAGAACCCCCACTGCAGCATGAAAACACTCCGCAACATTTAATATCTTAATTATTTAGCTCCTTCAAGACCTTTAAAAAAAAAAAAAAGGTCAGACACGGCCAGCTCTCTGTGTCCCGCTGTCATGACGATGCAATAATTTCGCGCCCATGCTTATTGTCGTGGAAGTGTTCTGTCTGTTTACCAACATTATTTATTAATTTATCAGTTGTTACAAAGTACTGTATTACAAATCAGCCATACGTCTATGTTAAGTTAATATAATAATCATCCTTGTATCACTCAGGTATAGTCCATTATAATAATACTAAAAATAATAAGCCTTCACACACAAGCGGGGGGGAAGGCCAGGGACGGGGGTGGAATCCACATATGGTTCTTATATTTATATCCGACTTTATAAATTAACTTTATAGACTTAACTGGATTATATTATCATAGCACATTTGTCCAGGGCGCTCACGTATGTTTAAAGCTCCCCTTTCACAGGTACCCAATTTGTTTCACTTGGGGGGTGCATCCATAGATAGAGATATCAATGTATTGATGCAGAAAACGTCTTAACACCGAGACACATTCAATACGAGTAGAGCACACCTCAGTACTTTTTTTTTTTTTTTAAATGGTCTATTATTTATTTTCGTATTACACATAATTCCATTTCGAATACTTTGTTGCAAAAAGCAATATGAAAACTGGGAAAACAAGCCTGGATCAGTTTTTTGTATTTTAAACTCAGAAATTGGAAAATGAAAACGGGTCGATTTTTGTTTTATGAAAACCGAAATAGAAAACGATTCGTTTTCTGGTTTTCCGATTACGATTTAGAATGCAAAACGATTGGCGGAATGTACACGGACCAACATGCTGTAAACTTTTTAGATGCAACCAGCTTAATACAGTTACCATTTAAAGAGTGGGCAGGGTGTGGATTAAAATAGACCACAAGCCAGCTGAAGGTTTGAAATAGCATTATGAGCTTCACATATGTGACAGAAGTTGAATAAGAGGAGGTGTGAATGTGTTAGACCAGTTTTGTTCTTCTTTATTTTCCATTGGTGCATTTCTGTTTAATACAACTCTTCCAATCAGGTATTGCTGCTTTGGCAGGAGATGTAAATCGGGGCTGGTTAACAGACTCTCATCATAGCTATAATGGACAACAGAAATTGACAAGAAATAGAAACAAGTACTGGAAAAAAATATGAATCTAGACAGAAATCTGAAGCACATGGGCTCAAAAATAAAAAAAAAATCTTCAAGTAATTATGCCTAACAAAATAATTCCACAAATCTTACCTGTTTTGTACTTCTATTAGCTACATAGGCTTTACATGTGCAGGTTTGAAAGAAACACATGTTATAGCTAAGACCGTGTAAATCGCGATTTCATGGACTGCGCAGAAATCATGAAATTAGCCCAGTGCTGCAATTTTTTCAATATTCTTGTGAAATAAAAATAAATTCTAATAATTATTTTGTATTTCATCCAAAAAAAAAATCACATTAACGAACTGTACAACTCTGCTGTGTGCCTGCGTGTACTATACGCCATGCACATAGTGCTATGCAGTGATTATGTCATGTGATTATATGCAATCTAGGCGGGAAATTTAAATACTACACACTGTAAACAAGAAAATGGATGACTAAAAATGTGTCTGCAGCAGATCACGTAAAGCAGTTTCCAGCAGGAGTTTTACATAGCGATGGAGGTAAACTCTTCTGTACGTCCTGCAACGTTACTGTAGATCACTACATATTCTATTGCAAATTGTGGAGCGATTCCTTAATCAGCCCAGCTGAGACGTAAATACTTACCTAAAGCTGCCGAGTATCACAAGCAGGAGATTATGGAATTGGTAATTGGAACAGTCTGGTTGCTTGTCAGTGGTCACTGACGAGTCGACTGATGCCCAAGATCAGTATGTGTTACACATCGTATTTGTTTTACAAGGCCTAAATGGTGAACAAGCACCTGACGTACTAGAACTGAAAGCAGGCCTTGCAGATACACTTTACCTACAGGCTGTTAATTACATTTCACAAGCTATTGTAAAGTGCTTGAATAACTTTGATGTTGATTTTGATGATGTCAGTGCATTATATCTCTCTATTTTCTGTTTTAAAAAAATAATAATAATCTGTACATATAATTTATAAGATAGTTCCGCAAAATATGACACTTTACCTGTGACACTGCCATGAATTAAAAAACAAAAAGAAATCCATGATTTTCACAGGGCCTTAGTTATAGCAAACATGCATTTCTGGCACTACTAGGTTAAAAGTGCTCTCAATTTGCCTGCCTGCCTTGCCTTGCTTTACCTCCTTGGTCATTTTACTCCAACACTGTCTTTTGGGTCAAAGCATGTTGACTGTAAGCGTGTCAGTTAATAGGAGAAGGAGCTGATTAGTTAGTGGTTTCACAGTCCCTGATTAGTACATTATTTAGTCAGAGATTCATGCTAATCTGGGTCTGTGAAACCAGCAAGCTCTTACCAGAAATTACTGTAATGTAATCTGGAACCTTGAAACAAACAGTTCCTTAAATGTATGGAGGGAAAAAATGTGGAAATGGTAGTCAAATCACATTTTCAAGAGTGCCCTTATAAGTGTCCTTCTGCACTTTTATCAAACTGTTTAACAACTTACCTCTCTCGTGTAAATTGAAATATAACTAGAAAAGAACAAAGGGGATAAGCCCCCTTGTAGTTAAAACATAAATGAATGTGTGGAGAAATACTAAGAACATTGATTAAAACTTGGCTGAAGAGTATGGAGGATAATTTGTGTCAATAAATAAATAAATAAATAGATAAAGAAATAAATAAACAAAATAAATAAAGAAATTGATAAGTAACGAAATAAATAAAATCGGAATACATTACATTTATTTATTTCGTTTTTTTTATTTTGGCACTCTTTTCACTCTAGTATTTCTCATTGAGCGTCAATCATACTGGAAGGGCGGGACACTGCCGCTGGTGAGTTTGATTATCTACTAACTGGTCTGCTGGTTAGTCAGCATAGAATCGAGAACTGACGGCTGAAGAAACCATTCACATTAACTTTATCAAAAAGAGGTTGCTAAATAGGGGAACATTCAACTCACTTTAAATAAAATACATCTAAAAAAAAACACATTTAAAAAGGACTGTAAATTCCACAACTGCATAGCGAAGCAACAGACTTCCTGGAACGGGAACCAAGTTTGTATAGCACTAGTCCCGCCCCTGTTTCCAGGAGTACTCGACCGTCACTCATATGAGCTCAATGAGAATTTTTTTGCTCAGTCAACGACCAGGTGCTCTTTTCTATATTGCGAGATCGTAAGTTCAAATATGATTGGTCTTTTGATCAGTTATCACCTGCAATCTGTGTGAGCAACGCTGTATAGAAACGCTATAGAGTACAACAACGAGCCCCAGGTCTTTCAGGTGACCAAATTACAACAACTGTATATCATTTTAGGGGGTCAATGTGGGATGCAGGGCATATGGTTTGGCAACACAAAATAAATACAAAAAAGAATGACATGTATGTAACATTCTGATTTGTTTTTATATACAGGTCCTTTTCTAAAAAGCTTTACTTCTTAACTCTAATCGTAATGACAAGTCATTGTGGAAATAGATGCAGAAACACTGTAGTTTTAAACCTGAACAGCAAATGACAATTAAATGCAGTATACAGTACTGTACTGTGCTAGGGCCATTCTGCAAATGCAGTCAGCACATTTTTTTACAAATATACTTAGAGATATACTTCAGAGACCGAGCTGCAAAAGCTTTGTGCATGTTGATCAGTCATCGTTATAACCAATTAGCATGCTAATCGACTTTGGGTTCATTGTTATACTTTATATATTGTACAGTAGCCTTAAACACACTGTTAATGCTTTCCTCATGGACTGGCCTATAAAGGCAAGGCATCACAACAATGTTCAGTGTATAAATTAGGGCTTTATGTCTGGGCAGTAACATTTAAAGATACTGATTGATTGCTGTTCATAAGTGTGAAAGAGTTACACAAAAGAAAGCTCAAATGAAATACCCTTACTGGTGTTTGTATGCATGTAAATGATACTTAATTTCTATTGATATCCAAGTGCTCTAGTGAGCTTGATCACATATGTTATCAAGCAAAACAATCCATTTTTTAATGTGTGCCTGCACCTTGAATGCAAGTCAGGGAGAGGTTTGGTCGGTTTCTTGTTGCAGTTATATGAACAATTATTATCCCTACCATTTGAAGTATTGAATGGTACCGTATGTTGTTTATCAAGCCAAAATTAACTGGAACTCCTACTGGTAATACCAGGTATTATCACACACTTCAAAAAATATTAAGTGTGAGATTACCGGTTTAGCTTGCTAAAAGTCGTTGTTGTAAACATCCCTTGAACTGCTTTTACACTTTTCTTTTTCTCTTTCTCTTTCTGTCAACTGATTGATACATTTCCTTTTGTTTATTTCCAGATCAGCAAGATAGGTTTGCTGTTTTTTAGGTCAGAAACATAAATTGACAATTTTGCCTGTGCTTTTCTGCCCCACTCATTGACCATACATATATTTAAACATACATACAAATATACTTACCACAAAACATTTTATTAATTTTGATAACACCACCCCCTTAAAACTCAAAATAAAATAGAAAACAGTGATTGTGTCATTGGTATTGCCTTGATTGGTAACACCAATGACAGATTGATTCATTAATGTCAATAAAATGGGCTGTACTGCACTCTCCTGTGTATGACAATGGCCTGTAAAATGTTTTGGATAACAAAACGGCATTTTAAACACAGTTATTCACTCCACAGCTTCTAGGCTATTTTATTGTTATTAAATTGGCTATTTGCGAATAAAAGCACAATACTGAAAAGGAAAACATCATTGCCTTTAATTGAGTAAATAAGATAACATGCTCTTTGGAGTGCAGTTACTGTATTTATGCAATTGTATTGGACTACAGGGTCTATTCAATTGATCTAAACTGTGAAGGATCTCAATTTCATTGTCATTCAGTGTTTCCAGTTTGTGAGAGACTCCTTACCGGTCCACGGATTACACTAAAAAAACAACTAACACTAAATATTTATATGCATGGTATATGTGTGTGCTGTGCTGTTCTGCCCTGTTGTCATTGAACAGTACAGCCCTCAAACTCTGCTACTTACTGTACAGTACAGCACATTATGTTAGTAAAGTGGTTGTATTATATCTTTAAGGAGATTTCTCATTCCAGTGCTTTTTCATTAGTTCTAAAAGGAAAAAACATCTGTGAATATTACACCACTGTAGACACACCTCTGTGAATATTACTATTTTGCCAGTTAAATGCTTTGAAAAGTAAACCCTGCTATTTGAGGTTCACATTGCAGTGGCCTTTGCTTAACAAGTGATCTGACAGCTTGTTGGAAGACAGTGAGCCGATTCCTGGTTTCAGAAAGGCTGAGAAACACTCATTTGAATCATAAAAGGTGTTCTTATGCTTACAGACGGAAATAAACTGCAACACCAATATAAACTGTGGGAGGTTTGATTTTAAAGGTGAACTCCTTTATAATTTCTTTTACATTTCTGCTATTCACATAACAAGTCATCCCTTTTTATTCCTTTTGAAACTTCTGATAGTTTACAAAGATTGTGTTTAATGTTATCTAAGGTTTTAAAGAAAATAATACTGTCTTTTTAGAGTGAGTAACCACATCCATGTTCCCCTCTTCATTGTGATAGACATATTTTGGTTTGTTCACTTTAATTCAGGAAATACACATTTACACAAGTACACACTTCAGATATAGAAATATATAAAGAAATACTACAAGAAACCAAAATCCAATGACAAATGTTTTGAGTTGTATTTGCATTTCTTAATTCAGTCCTATTGAGTGTTTAATAGCTATGGAGGAATATATATATATATATATATATATATATATATATATATATATATATATATATATATATATATATATATATATACAGTACTGTGCAAAAGTTTTAGGCAGGTGTGAAAAAATGCTGTAAAGTAAGAATGCTTTCAAAAATAGACATGTTAATAGATTATATTTATCAATTAAGTAAATGCAAAGTGAGTGAACAGAAGAAAAATCTAAATCAAATCCATATTTATTTTCAATTCTTCTAGGTACACTTGCACACAGTTTTTGAAGGAACTCGGCAGGTAGGTTGGCCCAAACATCTTGGAGAACTAACCACAGTTCTGTGGATTTAGGCAGCCTCAGTTGCTTCTCTCTCTTCATGTAATCCCAGACAGACTCGATGATGTTGAGATCAGGGCTCTGTGGGGGCCATACCATCACTTCCAGGACTCCTTGTTCTTCTTTATGCTGAAGATAGTTCTTAATGACTTTCGCTGTATGTTTGGGGTCGTTGTCATGCTGCAGAATAAATTTGGGGCCAATCAGATGCCTCCCTGATGGTATTGCATGATGGATAAGTATCTGCCTGTACTTCTCAGCATTGAGGAGACCATTAATTCTGACCAAATCCCCAACTCCATTTGCAGAAATGCAGCCCCAAACTTGCAATGAACCTCCACCATGCTTCACTGTTGCCTGCAGACACTCATTCATGTACGGTCTCCAGCCCATCGGCGAACAAACTGCCTTCTGCTACAGCCAAATATTTCAAATTTTGACTCATCAGTCCAGAGCACCTGCTGCCATTTTTCTGCACCCCAGTTCCTGTGTTTTCGTGCATAGTTGAGTCGCTTGGCCTTGTTTCCACGTTGGAGGTATGGCTTTTTGGCTGCAAGTCTTCCATGAAGGCCACTTCTGACCAGACTTCTCCGGACAGTAGATGGGTGTACCAGGTTCCCACTGTTTTCTGCCAGTTCTGAGCTAATGGCACTGCTGGACATCTTCCGATTGCGAAGGGAAGTAAGCATGATGTGTCTTTCATCTGCTGCAGTAAGTTTCCTTGGCCGACCACTGCGTCTACGGTCCTCAACGTTGCCCGTTTCTTTGTGCTTCTTCAAAAGAGCTTGGACAGCACATCTGGAAACCCCAGTCTGCCTTGAAATTTCTGCCTGGGAGAGACCTTGCTGATGCAGTATAACTACCTTGTGTCTTGTTGCTGTGCTCAGTCTTGCCATGGTGTATGACTTTTGACAGTAAACTGTCTTCAGCAACCTCACCTTGTTAGCTGAGTTTGGCTGTTCCTCACCCAGTTTTATTCCTCCTACACAGCTGTTTCTGTTTCAGTTAATGATTGTGTTTCAACCTACAAATTGAATTGATGATCATTAGCACCTGTTTGGTATAATTGTTTAATCATACACCTGACTATATGCCTACAAAATCCCTGACTTTGTGCAAGTGTACCTAGAAGAATTGATGCAGTTTTGAAGGCAAAGGGTTGTCACACCAAATATGGATTTGATTTAGATTTTTCTTCGGTTCACTCACTTTGCATTTAGTTAATTGATAAATATAATCTATTAACATGTCTATTTTTGAAAGCATTCTTACTTTACAGCATTTTTTCACACCTGCCTAAAACTTTTGCACAGTACTGTATATATATATATATATATATAAATGTAATCCTAGTGCTGTTATCTCTTCACATACTTGGTTATGTTCTAGTATACATGGTATATCTTTTAATGCTATACTGAGAAGGAACTAGTAATGTATTTGACACCACTTGCATTAATACTGAATAAGAACTGTAAAAGACTGCAATACTTCTTTATTTCAATTTTGTTCAGTACAGTACGGTGTTCCCCTTTTATAAGGCAGCCCTTTATAATGTGCAACAGGTTATAACTAAAGCGATATGGCTGTGGCTCCCATTTTCCCCATAATGCCATTACATTAGCACTAGTATTCTCATTCTAAGGTGCAACACAAATAGCACAACGCTTTAAATACGGGTCCTGACTTCAGCTTTATAAAAGGGGAGCACTGCAATGACACACATTCTGTTTATTATTTAGAATACAGTAGCAAAATTAAATAGCATCTTATTTACAGCTGTGTGTGACCGGGCACAAGGAAATCAAGTTATCTGCCCAAAGTGAATTATGAGTGAATAACTGACTAGAGATGGTGCGAATCCCTATATTTTCCAGTAGGGCATATATAATGAGAACAGCAGTTCCAGTGAATCAGATTGGGGGATTTTTTTAGTTAAATAAGGTATCTCACTTTTCTTCAAAATCGTTAAGTTATTTATCACAGCTGGTTTCTCCAAAAAAACCAAACAGACTACAGAACAACTTGAATTATCCGCACGCCTGTGTTCTCTGAACACCCCCTTGGTAACTTGGGGAGTGTTGTGCTGTTGTGCCCTGTTGTCACAGGAAATGCCCTCAATTGCTATTATTTACAGAACTTTATGTTGATAAAGTTGTTGTATTACATCTTTTTAAAGAGGTTTCTTGATTGAGGCTACAGCTATAACTTCATTTTTCAAAAATGCGATTATCTGAGCCACTAATCGTAACTAGTTCATGAAATAGAGGTTTTATTTTTGTGCTAAACAACAGCAACATAGATGGATGATCGGTGAAGCTACAAAACCCTACCTCCACTTTCTACTTTAAACCGTTTTAGTAAAAGTATATCTATATCTAGTCTATGCAATAAAGTTTCATAAACACCAGTCATTATTTAATTCAAACATCAAGCTTTACTCTTGCACTCTTGACATTCCCACTAATTCTGTTTGTTATTTAGAATACAGTAGCCAAATTAAATATATTTCCAGCTGGGTGTGACCTGGCATAAGGAAATCAAGTAATCTGCCCAAAGTTGCTTTAAAGAGAATAACTGAGAAGGTGTGTATCTCTCTATTCTTACTACTGCAGCAGTTTATATAGAATCACATAGAGTATTATGAACTATAACTGCACTACAAATGAGACCAGCCCATTCTAACATGTCTGACTGTGAGCTTAAAATTGTGCATTTCTTCTCAATATGATATTGCTGATGGAGCAGACATGATGTAGTGTGCTTGTTTCAGTGACTTTCTAAAACACAGCTACTTCAATCTTCACATGTTCTGTACACATGTTGTAAGATCTGGGGTAAAATGAGTTTTGTGAAAAGGAAATGAAACTATTAATGAAACTACAATGAACAAATTGGGGACAAAAAAAGTGAATACTTTCGCCTGTACAGAATCATTTAATTTTCGCAAAACCAGCAACTTATAAAAGACAACAATAATAACTAAAGTCAAATAATTGTATTAAAGTGTTGTACTCACAGAACCCCCTCTGCTGCTGCGTGAAGCTGCTCTGAATGTGTACTTTCACAATGTGTGCAGACTTCCTCTGCTGAGCAGAAAGCTCATGTACCTGTTTACAAAATGGGAAAGCAAGAAGCCAGCCACAAACACCGCACAGGAAACTACTATATGACAATACATAAAAGGAAACAGGTTTCCTTTACTTACTTTTGTGCTGTAGCTAAATATTATATTTGTACATCCCTTACCTGTTGTGTTTGCTGTGTTGGTTTTAAAAGAAGCATATTCATAGCAAACATGTATATTCATTTTTAAAGTACTGTATATTTGATACTAAACTAGGTTAAAGAAAGTTCTCAGTTTGCATGTCTTACTTTCAGGTAGTCTGATATATTTATACTTCCAAGGTCAGAGAGTGAAATCAACCAGCAGCTTTCCTATGCCTAGACATGGTAAGTAAGAGCTTTCTTCTGTCTAAAGCTGTAGGGTACCAAATATAATGTAAAGGGTATGGTAAAACTGCAAAATAACTGTGAAAATGTATTGTGGTAAACGTTTATGGAGGTATACTACATTTGTGGAACTGATTGCTCCTTAAAGTAGTTGTATATTGAATTTGATAAAGGACCTGAGTGGGGTGAAAAGGGAGTGGTTCTGCATTAATTATTCTAACTTAGTATCTTAAAGTGGTTTCCTGAACTACTATAGATGTAGGTGCATATGTCTATAGTTTTGGCCAAAGGTTTTGCAGCACATAGAATTGTAGGATTGAGACATAATTTAAAAAAATTAAAAAATTTAAAAAAAAACTATATGAACATCATTTATTTAACAGTATGTAATCAAAGAAAATACAAAATAATATCACAAAAGTCTACCGGAAGCCATAATAGTAGTACAGTATTTCAGGTTAGATTTCGATATGTCACATTTTCCTATTTGTCAGTTTTTTGTTAAGTATATGGAAAACTACAAAGCGGTATGTAATTCAAAATGTTAATGTAACATTATTCAGCAGGTTTCATTCGACTTCAGCAAAATTTGTTAATTCTATTAGGTGATGCAGAACTTTTGGCCATAGCTATATGTCTAAAACATTGTATTTATTTTTTTTGAAACAGGATATTGTATCTGGTACACACGACTGCATTCAGATGCAGTTCCCCTGTGGAATGAAAACATCCTTGCCCCTCCAATGGCTTCTGTCCTGTCATTAACCAACCACCTGCTTCCCCTATTGACTGACACACATTCAGACAGAAACCTATCAGAAGACACTGATGAGATGAAATGACCCAGGTAGTGCACATGTAACAGATTTACTGTGAGAGGCATGGAAACTGAGAATATTTTTTAGTTTCCAAAAATACCAGATGTCATAGCAAATGTGTATTTAAAACTTATTTCAAAACTGCACATTTGAAACCAATGTTGCTAATAGAAGTGCATTTATGTTTAATAAATATGGCCCAGAATAACTAGAAAACTGTCACAAATGCAATATGGATCCATTTTTGCATGATCCAAGCTGCAATTTATATAGGTGTAATGATCAACCCCTGATTACAGGTGAGGTCATCCAGGTATGTATAGTGTAAACCGCTGCCACCACCTTTGTTTCCCATATAATAAAAATGGAGGACGTTGTGTGCTCAAGAAAATGTCAGACAAAACAATAATCTTTATATAAGGGACTGCATTAAAAACAACACACAATATCACGTTAAAAGTGGATACACAATGTCATCAAAAAGTGCATTGATACACAATAATACTTTAGCAGCACTTGTATACAATAAAACCCTTCCCTTTAATTATTATGGAGACTTTGCTATCATATAAGGGTAATTCCAGCGTGACTGACGTGGCATTTAGAGAAAATTTTACAAACAAATGTAGACACAATTATCCATTTAACAGTTTTGATTAATGCAAACTGCTCATAACTTGCAAAATGACACATTTTACCAGTTGACAATAGAAAAATAATAAAAGGATGATTAAGTCTTGTATATTGAACCAAAAAAAAAAAAAAAAAACTGACATGGCACATAATATAATTTTCCAACAAAGTTTTTCCATAAGAGTAAGAACACTTTCAAATTTAAGATAGTAAAAATAAAAATAATTGTTTTCAACTTATTTCCAAGGTAGACATTGAAAGGTCAGGTGACTGACATGGCATTTGAACGTAACTGACGTGGCACATCAAAGTCATAATACATGCTGACATCTTATAGTGATTCGAATTGCTGCTGTATCGTCTTGAGTTCTGAAACTTTGAAATTCTCACACCCTTCCTTCCAGTGTGACTGGCCCATAGAAAATGTTTCTTTGATATACTTCATCAGTGTCATCAGTTTTAGACCAGGAGAAGTGAAGTTGTCCACCTTGGGAAGTTTGATGTAGAAACTTCATTGAAAATGTAAAAGCGATCAGTGTAATCCACTGCATAGCAGAGTTCAGGCTGTATTTCACACAACAAGGGATTTGACTCTTGCACCAGCTCAATGGACACATAGCGACTGATGCTTGGAATGTATACAACGTGTACAGCATTGATGCATTGATGTGTTGGATTCATGGTCTCCAATAATGTTGTCAACAGGATTCCTCACAACAGTAATTGGCATCTTGAGCATTCTACTGGTATATTCACAGTAATGTGGTCTGCCTTTGTACCATCTTTGCGTAGATCAGCAAAATAGACATGAAAGGGTTTATCGGGCATGTAATGCTGTAGGGCATCTTTTTCTTCTTTGGACAGATCTGACAGGTAATTGAAAACCATATTGTGAAGTTCGCTTGGCTTCAGAGAAAACTGTCCAGTTCTCTCAAGCTGGCTGCTTATAGCCCAAAAGAAACAGTTTCCATCACTGGGTGTGATTCCATAGAGTTTGTAATTTCTTGAGAAAAGAAATGATGTGGAACGACTCATGTTTTCAGCAACCTCCTCTCTGTGAATCCTTACAGCACTTCTGTTGGCCTGATACACATTATGAGGCTGTGGATCAGCATCACTTTGTTGATGCAGGTTCATCCTGGCAGCTTCCCCTATTGGTGGTACTGGGATTTGGCTTGAACATAGAAACTGTCTTGGACTCTACAGAGTATTCAGGAAGGAATGGGCTGCGACTTGAAGATCTGTTGTTGAGTTTGAGACAGGACTGAAGTAGTGAAAGCTGTGTGTGTCAGGAATCGTTTTAAGTGTGGGATCAGACCAAAGGGTGGAAAGCTCTTTTCTGATTTCTTCAACTTCCTTTGAATCAACATACAGAATGCTGATATTTGGGCAAACAGATTTCGCAACAAAGGCAAAGTCCTCTGGAGAATTGACCAACGCTTTTCCCTGCAGTATCCGCCACCAGACAGTGCGTTTCACTGTTCCCCTGATTCCGTCAACGGGCCCTTTGCCATGTGTTGTTGCAAAAAAGCTCCGATCTGCTTTGACAACATCTTTGTGCAATAACCCAGGCTTTACAAGTGTGGATAATGTGAAAAAATTCTTAAATTGCGCCCCAGCACCATCAGAGAGGAAATGGACTTGATACTTGTCCCTGAGTTCGCAGCATGATAAAGTATTGCTCTATTTTGTGTCTAATGTTCCATTGAAGAAAGGAGCAAGTAGTTTCATCATCTTCATCAAACATAAGAGATGTCGGGTTCTCTTCAACATCAGAGCAGACTTCGCATTCGCCAAGATGACACTGAACATTGTTGTCATCGCAGACAGTCACCTGAATCAGACTTTTAGTCTTTTTGGCAGTTCAGGTTTGATTTTTCGCATTCCTTCCAGCAGAAGATCAAAGTTTTCATGCTAAACACAACAGCAGACATTGTGATCTAGAAGCTCTAGAAGCTTTTGATCCAGCTGCAATGGATTTTGTGGTTTAAATTGAATTAAACATTACTAAATACATTAAATTCACTGCTTAAATTTATGCAACAATATTTTACAGATTAAAATAATTGCATTTGCAATTTTTAGCTGCAGATGCCACGTCAGCTACAAAGAGGTACAATATCAGCTACAAAGAGGTGCCACTTCAGTTACAAAGAGGTGCCACATCAGATAGATAATTCTGAATAAAATTATTCTGTTACTAATTTGACATGACATTAGTCATGAGAAAAGCTAAGATTATTCAAAGTTTCATTGGTCTTTTCAAAAATAATCTATAGAAAATAAAACTTTAACATCACAAACGTAACTGGCATGGCACTTCAGCAGGGGGGAAAATGTCTTGGTGATTATCACACAAAGTTGTTGTTTGTTTGTGGTAATTTGCCATTTATACAGTAATCTTTTATGTATTCTAAGTAAAAAGGAATAATTACCTGCATCAAATGTGATAAGATGTAGGGCAGAGTTGAAAAAAAATCACAGCAAGTGAAAATCACACTGCAGGCACTGGACCACATGACATGAAAAACAAGATGGCTGCTGGTCACATGATTTGCATTAGCAGCAAATATCTGACATTTCTGACACTGTAGATATCCCTCCAACATCATCTGCAAAAATAATTCGTAACTGATGCAATTTAATTTTAACCTCAAATGATATCATTTTTCGTGGAACTACCCATAAGTGATAAAACTGCAATGTAAAACAGCACAACCCACACAGGGGCATCACATTTCAAGTAATTACTAATCACACACAACACTCTCGTAGGCTGCACCAACCTCCTGAGGTCCGCCATCTTATCCCCTCCTCTTCGTAACCAGGGGCGTAGCTAGGAATAGATATTTACTGAGACAAAATTCTAACATCCTATATATGTTACGAAGGTGAAAGTTATCATCTTATAAAGCCTGGAGACTATTAATGCAAACTGCAAAGCAATATAAGTGACCCACCTTGGATGATGTTTGAAATTTCATGACCCATGTTTTTTAAAATGGATTGTCTCCCAGCAAAACCACACCAACCTAAAATTACCCAATTCACACTGTCAGAAGTATGTGATATTAAAAGGACAAGAACAATTTAACTTTTACATATGAATAAGTAGATGGGTTTATACCTTCATTGAGAGAAATGTGTTGGGGTTTGGTTCACTGCTACTGAAGGGGCAACTATTGACAAGGGGGTGAGGTATATTTCATGGCATAGTTTTATGTTGCTGATCCTCAGTGTCCATCTTGTTGGGCACGGTGGGCGTAAAGAAAGATCCCCTTCACTCTGAAACTCTTTGAATGCTGCCCTATGCTTTGGTGACTCCCTGACAGCATTACTGAGATCTTTCACCATCGAAAAACAATCACAACACGATGGGATATTTTGTAGGGCATCCTGAGTGGCAAGATTAAGGGAATGTTCAACACGGTGAACAAATCCTGCTCTCGTCTTTTGCTCTTTCACTCTGGCTTGGACCCCAGTAAATTTATTGGATACATTACTGGCTCTGTCGTAACATTGCCCCCTGCAATCATAAAAAGAAATCAAACTTGAGAAGCATATCTTCCACAATTTTAAAAAGAGAAGCAGCATCAGTTGAATCAGTTTGGGCAGCAGTGTGGAGTAGTGGTTAGGGCTCTGGACTCTTGACCGGAGGGTCGTGGTTTCAGTCCCAGGTGGGGGACACTGCTGCTGTACCCTTAAGCAAGGTACTTTACCTAGATTGCTCCAGTAAAAACCCAACTGTATAAATGGGTAATTGTATGTAAAAAGATATCTTGTGATATCTTGTAACAATTGTAAGTCACCCTGGATAAGGGTGTCTGCTAAGAAATAAATAATAATAATAATAATAATAAAACCCATAAACTCTTCATAAATCTCCCAGTCTTCACTCAAAGAATTTGAAAGAAAAACGTACTTGCTCGTTTCTTGACAAATCCAGTCTCATCCATCACAATGGCATACAATTTAGAGGCCTTTATCTTTTGCACAATTTTTCATAGCACTGACATTGCCATCATTTCGAATATCTCGTTAACAACATCATGTGACAGCCACTTGTATTTTGTGCAACTAAAACATTGTCTTAATTCCTCCGAATCTGTACTGCTTAGCAGCAAGAGTTGCATCAGATTTGAATCACTGTCATTGTGTCCACGCAACACTATTCCTTGCTGAGTTAGGTATTGAACACTGGTAAAAATGATGTGCAGGGCATTCCTAGCTGATTGGGATTCTTTTTTGTAACTGGCTGACAATGCAGAAACATTTACCTGAGACTGCAAAGAAGCATACTTCATTACAGCTTCCTTGTGACATGATGCATGCGATGCATGTCTCCAATCTTGAAATCTGGATGAAATAAAAGTTGGTTCAGCCTTTGTAGAAAATGTTAAGAGCTTCTTTTCTGAACAGTTTTTGCACACCGAACAAAAAGTTTCGTCATTATACTCGAGCCACGTAAATTTAGATAACCACGACTTTTGAAAACTCCTTTTCTTATCTTGTACATTCGCTGCATCTTTCTTTTGTACTACTTCAGTTTGCAAGGCGGGTGTCAGACTCTGACTGTCACTTGATGAATGACCTTTTTATGCTTCTTTTTCTTTCAGTAACTTTATTAAGTATTTATCCATTTTTTATTACTGGTCTCATGAATCGAGAATTAGCACGGATAAAACAATGCAGCTAGAGTGCGCCACAAGCCTACAGGACCAGTTAAAAAAACAAGGTGGGGAGTGAAAAGCAGTGCTTGCTTGTTTTAGTACATCATATTTAGTTGTACTCTTGTACATATTTTAAATTAAACCCTCTATTTTTAAAGACTAGAAAATAATCAAGTGTAGTCACACCTCAAACTACCCCCCCGAATCGAGGCTGCGTGATTTTTTTTTTCCTCAGGCACTCATATGGACGTCTTTCAAATGAAGCTGGATCAAGGCCTCATTTTTAACAGAGATGCAACGGCGCAGAGTGATTTTTTCAGGCTTGTTTTCACACCGTGGTCACATCTCCTTTAAAAATGAGGCCCTCAATCACAAGCAACAGCTCCCAAAAGCTATACACGCCCCCCAAGGTGACACTTAGCGGACATCAGTGAATAGAAATATTGTTCACATCAAAATGTATATATTAACTCTCTGCCTATGGTCACGCCGTTACTTGGCATGGGAAGGGGGAGTGAGGGAATGTGTGTTGTTGTTTTCGGGGTTGCAGAGCATAGATGTGACTGGTTGATGAGCCGGACAGCAGCAGGAAACAACGGGAGGTTATGTAAAGGGGGTGCATGAGCCTGGGGACCGGGGACAGTCCAGCGCTGAACTTGAATGAGAAACTGTGCGTGTGACTAAGCAAGCGTGTGAGTTGTGACTGAAGAAAATCTGCAGTGAATGTGCCAAGGGTTATTATTTTGGTGCTGTGAATTCCGGCCCCTGACAGAAATTCTCTTTAGTTTCAAATAAAACAAAAATAAACATTTTGAGAATTCAACACCATCTCCCTGAGTACTACTTCCTAAACATGAAAACGTTACACTATCAGTGCTCCAGTCTCCCAAAAAAAGTG
The DNA here is from genome assembly GCA_030684275.1 of Acipenser oxyrinchus oxyrinchus. NCBI lineage: Eukaryota > Metazoa > Chordata > Actinopteri > Acipenseriformes > Acipenseridae > Acipenser > Acipenser oxyrinchus. Next base: position 23,541,910 of record CM060257.1, on the reverse strand, counting down.
CCGGAACACACTATATCATTTCAACAACAGTTACAAATTAAATAAGAATAACATACTGTAGAAGCCCATTCATCCGAATAGCTGAGGAACATAGCAATGGTTCGGATTAATGAGCGTTCAGATGTTTACAAAAACAGCAATACATGTACATATATTGCACTCTAAAGGTTTATTTAAAAATGAGTATTTTTCTGATAGCCCCAAACCTGAGTTTTACACTGTATATAACGTCACTCTGCAAAGCACATCTAACAGCGGTACTGAAGCGTTATATACAAGTAGATTACATGTAAAACTGATTCAAAGCACTGTTTTTATTTGTATGTACATACATATCAGTTCTGCTTTCATATTTTTTTAAACGTTAAAAAAAGGAATAACTATAAACTGAATACAGTACAGCAGGCTCTATTCCAGAGTGCTGTTGATCGTACAGTTTTACTCTTACATTTGTATGGATATTTCCCCCAAAACAACAACGAACATAGTATGACATTTGAAATTAAATAAGCGATTATATAGTATCACGTCTTTCTTAACAGCTTGTCTAACTAGGGTTCCACCTGTAATTTGTAACTTACGTTTCTTATCAATAAATTCACATTTACTATTTTAACTGTCTTATCTCATACAACGTAAAACGTTTTTACTGAATTGAAAAAAAAACATAGTATTGTTCAAAACTATATAAACATGGCTAGGCAAACATCTGCATGCAGCTATGTGGCAAAGTGACTTGCTGTGCACAGGTGTAGTTGGTGCAGTGCTCAGGAATAACACACACAAGACAGTGAAAGTTCAAGAAAACAGCTCCTTTATTTGGCTGGGTTGCGTGTCAATAACACTTAAATAATAAGCACAGGCTCTACACAGCCATGTGTATCGCTCTGTGCAAAACAAGGGTTTCAGTCCCGAAATAATATGACACTTTATAACAACACCAAACACAGACACAATCACTTCTCCAGACAGTGAGTGCTTGAGTGCAGGTGGGGTGAAAGACAACAGTTTGTGAAACAGTGGTTGTGGTGTTTAGTAGTATATTAAAGCAAGAAGCAGGCAGTATAAATTTCAAGTCTTTATTGCAACGCCATCTTATTCAACTCCTCGCAGTATTTTCTAAGCATGCCTATATATATATATATATATATATATATATATATATATATATATATATATATATATATATATATATATATATATAGATATTATAACAGCGCCATCTACTGTTGAAACTAAATAATGAATTATCATAGGACACAACAGTGGTGCCGTGTAGTCTGTTTTAGTGGACGGTTTGGTACTGTACATACTCAAAGATGAAACTAAGAAACCAATCTATAACGCATTTCTTTAAGAAGAAGCCAACTCTGGGTACGAATGTTTAGTGATTGTATTTATTATATTAATATTGATTTGCTGCTGACAGTCCTGTGCAATGTAATGTTTAGCTGTGATACGTTTTCATAAATCTGTGTTTTTCTTGCGCAATGACGACGCCTTCCTCTCCCCCAATAGAACGATTCATAGCTGTAGTACTTTCATGTATTGTATTTGATGCCATGGGCTAGAAGAATTGGAGGTAATTATATTTATAAAACCACTGTTTGGCAACAGCAGTTTAATATATATATATATATATATATATATATATATATATATATATATATATATATCCTAATGTTTTTGTTAGATTAAAAAATTCCAAGGAAGTAATGTTTTAATACCGGTGTTTTTTAAAAAAAAACATTTTTCGGCATCTTTAAACAGCTTGTTTCAGTGGTAACAACGCACTGGATACTGAAGTAAACTGCAGCTACGTTCCAGCATGCATGTGACAGCACGCCTCGTTCAACCTTGACCTCTGTACACCAGAAGCAGTTTAAAGTATATTGTGTAAATTTAAAGCAACATTGTCTGTGTTGATGACTGTATATGATAAGTGTATTGGTTTGGTTATCAAACAAACAAACAAAAAGCCTTGCATGTTTTTTGCCACGCCCCAAGTGTAAAACGAAAATTTCTCCGACAGCATAGAGACAACACGTGTTTTCCACAGCAAACGGATTCCTAGGGTCCCTGTTCATGAAGAGAAAGAGTTTAACTGAGTGCATCCTTGCGATGTGTTTGATTGGTCTGGCAGCAGTATGGGTAAAAATAGACTGAATGGCCTTGCCCTGCTATATGACCACAGAGACATGTCCCAGGAGGAAGTGTTACAGTGTTGTGATAGATCAGGCCTTAGGATCAGTGTTTTTAAATCGTGGCATCATACAGTCTCAGCAGTCCGATCAGTCTTAGCACTAGTATCAGCAATCTTCCCAGTCCCAGCAGTGAAGGCACCAGTCTTACCAGTCCCAGCAGTGACAGCACCAGTCCCAGCAGCGGCAGCACCAGTCTTACCAGTCCCAGCAGTGGCAGCACCAGTCTTACCAGTCCCAGCAGTAGCAGCACCAGTCTTCCCAGTCCCAGCAGTGACAGCACCAGTCCCAGCAGCGGCAGCACCAGTCTTACCAGTCCCAGCAGTGGCAGCACCAGTCTTACCAGTCCCAGCAGTAGCAGCACTAGTCCCAGCAGTGGCAGCACCAGTCTTACCAGTCCCAGCAGTGACAGCACCAGTCTTACCAGTTCCAGCAGTGACAGCACCAGTCTTACCAGTTCCAGCAGTGGCAGCACCAGTCTTACCAGTCCCAGCAGTGACAGCACCAGTCTTCCCAGTCCCAGCAGTGACAGCACCAGTCTTACCAGTCCCAGCAGTAGCAGCACCAGTCCCAGCAGTGGCAGCACCAGTCTTACCAGTTCCAGCAGTGGCAGCACCAGTCTTACCAGTCCCAGCAGTAGCAGCACCAGTCCCAGCAGCGGCAGCACCAGTCTTACCAGTCCCAGCAGTGGCAGCACCAGTCTTACCAGTCCCAGCAGTAGCAGCACTAGTCCCAGCAGTGTCAGCACCAGTCTTACCAGTTCCAGTTGTAGCATCAGTGTCACCAGTCTCAGCATTAACTTCAGTAGCAGTGAACCACAGGACGGGAGCTCCCAGGGGGCAGCGCACAATTGGCCAAGCACTGCCTGGGGGAGGGAGTTTTAGGTCGGCCAGTGTGTTCTCAGCTCACTGTGCACCAGCGACCCCTGTAGTCTGGCCTGCGGGCTTGCCTGTAAGCTGCCCAGAGCTGCATTGTCCTCCGGCGCTGTAGTTCTGGGTGGCTGCATGGTGAGTCTGCAGTGTGAAAAAAAGCAGTCGGCTGACGGCACACGCTTCGGAGGACAGCGTGTGCTCGTCGCTGCACCTGAGTCAGCGCGGGGGTGGTAGCGGTGAGCTGAGCTAAACAAAAATAATTGGACACTATTAAATTGGGGAGAAAACTACAAAAAAAAACAACTGGCGACTACTAAATTAAAAATAAATAAATAAATAAAAATAAAATATATGTGTCATGAAATTTCAAACATCATCCAAGGTGGGTCATTGGGTAAAAAGAGTTAGCGACTTATATTGCTTTGCAGTTTGCATTAATAGTCTCCAGGCTTCATAAGATGATAACTTTACATTAACTTTAGATGATAACTTAAGTGTAAAGTATAAAATGGATCAGGCTCGGATTCCTCTCATCCAACAGTAGTGCTGTATGCACCGTACCAAGGTTGACCAATGAAAATCAACTACGTCAACATCATTGAGTTGCTGTATTTCAAACTGTTATTTTTAATTTTCATCGGAAATGCATACTATACTAAAGAAAAAAGAAATGAAGATAGGACACTAAAAATCCATAGTAGCTTTTTTAAACAGCCCCAGAGTCAAAGACTTTTACCCACCAAGTCACCCGCTGAGCACAGTGGAAAAAAGGCCAAGATTAACAACAATTAACTCCTGCAGATTGAGCTGTTAAAATATGTATGTTGTATTATCTTCAATTTATTGTTGTTACACTGTGCAGTTATCAGTGAGGTTATGTGCAACAATGCAAGTACTTGTCATGAGTGCGTTTCAACATTATTTTAGTTGCTGTAACGCAGGTAGTTTTTGTTATTGCCTTTTGATACCGTACATACATGCCAACAGTCCCTATATGGTCGGGACAGTCCCGATTTCCTAGCAAATGTCCCGCGTCCCGATGCATAGGAAGAAAGTCCCAATATTTACACATTAAAAAAAATCATTTATTCTGCACAGTAGAGTTAGAGAAAACTACAAGCTGTGCTCTTCGTGCGGCTGACACATCTGCTGATCACTAACTTATACAAAGGTAAGAACGCTTCATTATGTCTATTTTTACTGTCATGATGGTCATGTGGTGTTGAGTTGGGGGATACGTCTATTATATGATAATATATATCAGGCCTTCTCAAACTCATTCCTGGGGACCCCCTGTGTCTGCTGGTTTTCATTCACACTGAGCTCTCTATTACTTAACTAGACCATTAATTGAACTGATAATTTGCTTAATTAGACCTTTTTACTTGTTACTTGTTTTCAGCTCTGAGCTATAGCTATAACATTTTACAAGTAAGTTGAACTCTGCAACTTTTTAGGAGCTGAGAACAATTACAAAGGTCTAATTAAGCAAATTAGTAGGGTCCAGTTAAGTAAGTGAGAGCTCAGCTGGAATGAAAACCAGAAGACACAGGGGGTCCCCAGGATTGGGTTTGAGAACCACTGATATGATAAGTGTCCCACTGACCAGTTTCCAAATGTTGGCAAGTATGACCATATCCCTAAAAAATAACGTCATTTATCCTGCATGATGGCAGATTTGGCAAATGTGTGATTCCTAAAGATTTTTTAGCAGTTGATTCAGTATAATAAATAAGTAACTTCAGTATAATAAATAAGTGATTATCTTAACTGTTTAAATTGTGTACTACAGATGTATCAAGGCTTGCCATGATGTTTTATTGTTTGTCTGATCGAGGACAGGTAGAGCGAGGACCTTTTCCAAATCTCTCCCAGTGGCTACTAGAGGCCTCACTCCAACTCTTAACGTTAGCTGTATTTAAGTAACATTATAAAGGTGGTGTTTTAAATAGGTTATCTACTGTTTGTGATTAGTACCAGGTGAGTGTGGTTAAACTGAACAGATGTTGATTTGCAATTTGATCGGTTTCCACACGCCGTTTTGTAGTTGTGTGATCCCATTGAAGTGCATTGAAACTATTGTATTGCTTAAGTATTGTCTTTAGCACATCATAGACAGCTAGCCTAATTCTGCGCCCGCACAAAGCGGCAGCCAACCGAATAGCCTCGCTACCAAAGAGCTGGGAGTCTAGCTGTGGGAGTCTAGCTGTGGGAGTCCAGTGAGGAGACGCTGTTGGAGAAAATCCAAACCTAGCAGCGCTCTCTCACATGCCTGTTCTGTCCTCTCACTCCCATCCTCTGTCCTCACTCTGCCGCCGCTCCCCTAACCCCTCTAACCTCATCCCTCTGCCTGTGCCCCCCCCCCCAACTCTCTCCCCTGCCGCACTCTCTCTGGTGCCCTCTGCAACTGTCACTCTTCTGCTAACAAAGCGGATTTCATCTCTGCCTTTGCCTCCCACCTCTCTCTCTCTTTCTCTCGATTTCCTTGCTCTCAATGAAACCTGGCTCTCTCCTGATAACAGCAGCTCAGCAAGAGCCGAACTGCGCTCTGCTGAAAAGAAATGGAAGAAAACCAAACTCCCTGCTGCCCTAGACCTCTACTACTACTTCCTCTCCTCCTTCTCCTCTACTCTCTCCTCTGCTAAACGCTCCTATTTCCAATCTATTATCCAATCCTCCACTGTGGCAGAGTGGTTGCAGTGTGTAGCTGTGGTGATGTCACGGATCAGGAAACACAAACCAAAAACACGGAATGGCGGTGAAACTGAGGTACTACGGCACTTAATATTTGAGATGAAGGGTAATATAATCTTTGTACTGGCATTTACTCTTTTCTATCATTTCTTGTAACAGTTTTGTCAGCCAGCATTATCTAGGATTATCTATGACAAGCACATGTACAGTTCAAAACCTCTTTCTTGATTAGTGCCAGCAATTTTATTGCTGCCAATTATTTACTTAAAGAATTAATCCTTATAAGGGATGATTTTGGCCCTAGAATTCATTGTGATTAAGTTTGAATTGGATTGTGTGCCAGCTGCCCTGTTGAAAGAGCCCATACAAATCTGACCAGTGGCTGTAGGTTCTCCCAATACAGAACCTACCTTTTTGCCAACCTACTGGCATGAAGACCAGCTATCCCGGAGACAGTCCCTAACAGGTGATGAGGCAGAGGGCACCAAGTCGATGGTGAGTAACCTTAGGCTCCCAGGTCCCAACTGTTTGACCAAATCCACTTGGCCCAACGCTGGTTGCAGCCGGACATAAACACTGCTGCCAGAGTTATAGAAATATTGGTCATGGATCAGTTTTTGAGAGCCATGCCCCCCAAATTGAGAAGGTGGGTTGGACAAAGTGACCCCACGACACTGGATGACTTTGTTGCCATAGTTGAACGGCATTTAGCTGCCGATGAATTGGCAACGCAACCAATGGTCACTTCACCAACGCACAGCTGGCAACCCCCCCGACAAAGGCAGTACACCGATCGGATTTCGGGTAAGCAGGAACTGATGGGAGGGGTCATTGAAGAGTGGCCAGAGGTCGTGAAGGGACTTGGGGTCACCGGTTCAAATCCCACCTCTGCCACTGACTGACTCACTGTGTGACCCTGAGCAAGTCACTTAACCTCCTTGTGCTGCATCCTGCAGATGAGATGTTAAATCAATGTCCTATTGTAGGACATAGGAGGCTGTGTGGTCCAGTGGTTAAAGAAAAGGGCTTGTAACCAGGAGGTCCCCGGTTTAAATCCCACCTCATCCACTGATTCATTGTGTGACCCTGAGCAAGTCACTTAACCTCCTTGTGCTCCGTCTTTCGGGTGGGACGTAATTGTAAGTGACTCTGCAGCTGATGCATAGTTCACACACCCTAGTCTCTGTAAGTCGTCTTGGATAAAGGCGTCTGCTAAATAAACAAATTATAATAATAATAGTTCACAGCCTACCTCTGTAAAGCACTTTGTGATGGTGGTCCACTATGAAGGGCGCTACAGTGCCCTCCATAAGTATTGGGACAGTGAAGTCAAAATTGCTATTTTTGCTGTACACTCAAGCAATATGAAAATACAAGTAAAAGATTAATATGAGGCAAAAGTACAGAATGTCACCTTTTATTTCTGGTGGTTTCAAGACATACATGTTTTACCAACTAAGAATAACAGCACTTTTAGAGTTCCATCCCCCCATAAGTATTGGGACAATTCAACTTAAAGCAAATATAAAAAGTATAAAAGCTAGTATTTAGTCACAAATCCCTTGCATTGCAATAACAACAGTGAGTCTGCGACCCATTGACATCACCACACTCTTGGTATCGTCCTTTGAGATGCTTTGCCAAGCCTTTACTGCAGCCATTTTCAGCTGTTGCTTGTTTTGGGGAGTTTCTGACTTCAGTCTCCTCTTCAGCAAGTGAAATGCATGTTCAATCGGATTTAAATCAGGAGATTGACTTGGCCAGTCTAAAACTTTTCACTTTTTTCCCCTGATGAACTCCTTGGTTGCGTTGGCAGTGTGTTTTGGGTCATTGTCCTGTTGCATTGTGAAGCGCCGCCCAATGAGTCTGGTGGCATTTTCTTGTACATTGGTAGCCAAGATGCTTCTGTACACTTCTGAAGTCGTTCTGCTGCTGCCATCATTTGTTACATCATCAATAAAGTTGAGTGAGCCCGTTCCAGAGGCAGCCATGCATGCCCATGCCATGACACTACCTCCACCATGCTTCACAGATGAGGTGGTATGCTTTGGCTCATCTGCAGTTCCTTTTTTTCTCCACACTTTTGCCTTCCCATCACTTTGATAAAGGTTAATCTTCATCTTATCTGTCCATAAAACTCTGTTCCAAAACTCTACTGGCTATTTTGAGTGTACAGCAAAAATAGCAATTTTGACCACTGTCTCAATAATTATGGAGGGCACTGTATATAAAAATAAAGATATTATTATTATTATTATTATTATTATTATTATTATTATTATTATTATTATTATTATTAATGTCATAAATGCAATAAGTATGGCCATATTGCTGTTCAGTGCCCTAATGAAACAGAGCAGATGCAATGTAACATGGGTGATCGAGAATATTGTGGTGTGATAAATGTGCTTAATGTAGCACTGGCTGCACATAAGTTTATGATTGAAGTCCAGGTAAATGGGAAACCCTCACAAGCTCTCGCAGATTCGGGAAGTGCAGTACCACTAGTTTCACCAGATTTTGTGTAACCGGACCAATTAGCCCATAGACTTAAGACCAGTATTACCTGTATACATGACGATGTAAACTCCTACCCTACTTGCAATGTCACCATTGAGTTTAACCATTGAGTAATAACCAACCTTCCCCATGAGGTGATACTGGGTTGAATTTGGAAACCAGGGGTCTCCAATCCTGGTCCTCCAATCCTTATTAGCTTAATTGGTCCAATTAAGTAATTTAGGGTACAGTTGGAACAAAAACCAGGAGGGACACTGGTACTCCGGGACCAGGATTGGAGACCCCTGCTCTAAACCATTTAGAGATATCTTTTAGAGATTAACTTCCTGTTTGTTTAGAGATAGCTTTAACCCTTAGCGGTTCATTTATTCAGCACGTCTCAGGCGCATCAGGTCCAATTTATTTTCACACACGCAGCTTATTTTAGATGTGCCATTTAAAAGTATTTTTTTCACAGTAAAAAAGGTTTAAAAGGCACTGCATATCAACAGGACACAGTACTGCATCTCCAGCCCCACCCCACGTTCACTGTATTTTTCACATACCTCTTCATAGTCGTGCATACTGATAAATCATCTCCTGATCACTCGTTTTATCACCAAACTCCTTAATAATGTGATCTATACTATAACATCTCAAAAAGCTCTGCAAATGTCCATGATATTCTTTGAGCGCTGGATGCAGAAGCAGCTACCTTGTTTGTTTATGTCCGTGTTATCTCTGTGGTGCTGGGGCTATGTGTATTGCTCAGATCCGCCCCTTTTTTTCGGCTTCTCTCGGCTCCTGTCGGTCTCACTCAGCCATTGAATGGTTTTCTCGGCTTTTGTACATCTTTTTGATGATGTTGATGCTGTTCATTTAGAGATATCTCTAAAATGGATAGGAAGTCCATTCAAAACATAGAGCATTGATATATCTAAATGAACAGGAAGATATTTTGAGATATCTCTAAATGATTTGTAGATATCTCCAAATGAACATGAAGTAATTTAAAGATATCATCAAATGATTTAGAGATATCTTTAAAACCCTCATTTAAAATATCTCTAAATGACAGTTTGGCATACCATGCTAGCAAATTCCACATGGTTTCCATGTTATTTAAAGATATACAGTGCTGTGAAAAAGTATTTGCCCCCTGTCTGATTTTCTGCATTTTTGCATATTTTTGACACTGAATGTTATCAGATCTTCAACCAAATATTAGATAAAAGGGACCCTGAGTGAACAAATAACACAGAAATTCGATACATATTTTATTTATTCATTAAAGAAAGTTATGCAACACCCAATGCCCCCGTGTGAAAAGTAATCGCCCCCTTAGACTCAATAACTGGTTACGCCACCTTTAGCAGCAATAACTGCAACCAAACGCTTCCTGTAGTTATTGATTAGTCTCTCACAGAGCCGTGGAGGAATTTTTGCCCACTTCTCCATGCAGAACTGCTTCAACTCTGTGACATTTGTGGGTTTTCGAGCATGAACTGCTCATTTCAGGTCCTGCCACAACATCTGAATTGGGTTTAGGTCTGGACTTTGACTAGGCCATTCCAAAACTTTAAAATTCTTGTTCTTCAACCATTCTGATGTAGTCTTGCTTGTGTGTTTCGGATCATTGTCTTGCTGCATGACCCAGCTGCGCTTCAGCTTCAGCTCACGGACAGATGGCCTGACATTCTCCTGTAGAATTCTCTGATACAGAGCAGAATTCATGGTTCCTTCAATGATGGCAAGATGTTCAGGTCCTGATGCAGCAAAGCATCCCCAAACCATGACACTACCACCACCATGCTTGAACGTTGGTATGTGGTTCTTACTGTGGAATGCAGTGTTTGGTTTTCGCCAGACATAATGGGGCCCATGTCGGCCAAAAAGTTTCACTTTTGACTCATCTGTCCATAGAACATTGTTCCAGAACTCTTGAAAAGCATCCAGGTGCTTTTCGGCAAACTTGAGACGAGCATTCAGGTTCTTCTTAGTGAGCAATGGTTTCCGCCTTGCTACTCTGCCATGAATCCCATTTTTGCCCAGTGTCTTTCTGATGGTGGAGTCATGAACACTGACCTTAGCCGAGGCGAGAGAGGCCTGCAGATCCCTGGATGTTGTTCTAGGGTTCTTTGTGACTTCCTGGACGATTTTATGCCTTGCTCTTTGAGAGATTTTGGCAAGACGGCCACTCCTGGGAAGATTCACTACTGTCCCAAACTTTCTCCATTTGGACAATATGGCTCTGACTGTGGTTCGGTGGAGCCCCAGAGCCTTAGAAATGGCTTTGTAACCCTTTCCAGACTGATAGGCATCAACAACTTTTTTCCGGAGGTCTTCAGGAATTTCTTTTGTTCGTGGCATGATGTGCCTCTAGAACCTGTGTGCTGACAACTTCACTCTGATGGTAAGGGCTAAAGTTAGTCAGATTTACATTGGGCAGGGCTGGCCCAAATCAGGCCTGGTTGTTAATCAAAGTACTCAAACAGCTGACCCTAATTATTCCTTTAATTGGGTTGAGTTAACTAGGGGGGGCAATAACTTTTTCACAACCTGAAGATTGCATGTTTGATTACCTTGCACACCAAACAAATGAAAGAAGCAGCAAACTTTGTTGTCATTTTTTTCTCTCAGACTCCCTCTATATACTACTACAACCCACAAAAAAATCTGACCAAATACAATTTGAAAAATGTGCAAAAATGCAGAAAATCAGACGGGGCAAATACTTTTTCACGGCACTGTATGTAAATCAATTTGAGATATCTTTATTTCATTTTTAGATATCTCTAATTGTTTTACAGATATCTTAAAATTAATTTTAGATATCTTAAACTGCACAATTAAAGATATCTGCAATTCAATTTGAGAGATCTCGAAATGTTTTACAGATATCTCTAAATATTTCAAGAGATCTGTGGCGGAGTGTCCCGCCCCTATGTATTTATTTATTATTATTTGCATTTGTTTGCGGCGCGGATAAAAGCGCCGCATCTTTTGTTATTATTTGTTTTGTATATTTAAAACCCGAGAGGATGCGTGGCTGATCAGCTACTGATTATTTAACAAGCTGACAGTCACGCATCCTTACCAAACGCGTGCAGACTGTGGCCGAGGGGTAATAAGATAATTAACAGCTAGTTAACCCCTCGGCCAGAGTATAAGAACCTGCAGCTGTCCGTGCTGCAGGGTTGGGTGTACAGAGAGGAGGTACGGGGAGAAAGAGCGGAGACAGAGTTTAAAAATAACAATTGCTAAAACGTACTGGATTAGCCAGCACGACACTTACTTGTTTGTTTGTCTGTCTGGTTTCTTTGGCCCGTGTGCCTTTTTGTTTTGTTATTTGTTTAAGTCTTTTTGTTTTGTATTATTATTTATTAAAAACGCTGACCGCAGTAGCGTTCAGCTTCACCCGTCCATCCATTGTTGTTTTGGTTCAGTTACTTCCTGGTCCATGACGTCACCACACCTCACCACTGCAAGCCATCCAGCCACAAGATCTTAAAATGCAATTTGATTTAATAGAAAATTATAACAAAATATAATTGCATAGGGTGAGTCCGGTGAACAAACTAGTGTATCCAATAATATTATGGCAATATTAGTATTTTCATGTTTGACTGAGGAATCCATGATTTGTAACTGGCATTACATTAAGTTGGATTATTTATTGTATCTAGGGGAGTTCATATTACAAAGTCTGGTAAAAAGTGTCTAAAATACCAATGCAAATGCACAGAAAAAAAAGTTGTTGTAGTTAGTTATTGTATTACAGCGGTATGAAGATGACTGATGAATGCTCTCTGTAAAACACTTAATCATATTGCCTTATATCAACTGTGAGATGTCTTCAAGAACATTTTTGGTGTAGTAGTTACAGTGACAAAAAAACAAGGGCCAACCCATAAAAGAAAACACTAAATCACTGATAAAATATAATGTCATTTTCAATAATGCATTTATAAATGGGTTTTAGTTTATTATCATTATCCATATTTCTTACTTGACTGAATTCTTTCCTTCTCTGCAGGTGCAACCAACAATGTGATAGTTGCCACTCCATCAATCAGTAAGTTTAATTTTCACCTTTTCCATAATGATTGCTCACTAGGGTAGTGGCTACCAGTACCATATCTTTTATAGACCATTTCAATGATACACAACGGTGGATTGAATGGATCAATCTGGATAACAATATGCGGCATTGTCACACTTTAATCATTAAGGTGTGTGTTAAGTACATGTGGTTTACTTGTCAATATATTATTAAATGTGATAACCGATGGATAAAGACTTTCACAGGAAAAAGCTTATGTACTTTCATATCTTTTCTGAAAGTGACATTTAGCTTAAAATATTACAACATATTTTAAATGATTACTTTAAATGTTGTGTATGTATGTGTGAATTAGACCAAATACATTCCAAACACACAGTTAACTGATAAGGGCATCATTGGAGGTCTGCTCCTTTATTGTTTGTAGTAAAATCAGTAGGCTGCAATAAGAATAGGAACAATATACTGTACATTTTATTTAATAGACTAGAGCAATGTACCCTGCTCTGCCAACTGTTTTGGAAATGTGTGTGTATGTATGTATAAATAAATAAATACACACACACATTTTATATAATACATGGATGAAGGCTATATTTGCAACCTGAGCCATTCTAAAAAAAAAAAAAGGAATAATACCACAGTAGTGACGTCAAAAAGTGATAATTCCTCTAGAGGAAAATATACTTGAACTTTGACCCATTAGACTCCTCGAGACCATCACTTTCAATTTAAACACAAAATGTCTCATTTTCAATCACTCAACAACACCCACAGTAAAGAAATGTTCATTAATGATCAACAAAATGAGAATATGCTAAAAAAAAAAAAGATGTAAAGCTGGTACATTCGTATCTCAGAGAAACTGTAGAAACATAACAACATATAACGTCTGCACAGCACTGAAACACTATGTTTAAAAAAACCTCGTCTTCTTTAATATTAGTCTCCTAATTTATGACATCACAGAAATCCTACATGAAATTATTTTCTTGTATCTCACTGAAGCCCATCTATTATTCTATATATTGTAACACAGCAGGGAGGGGGGGGGGTTAAAATCCTCCCTGCAGAAGACATGTGCGTATCCACATTTAGTTTAATTGTTTTATTGTTAATTATCCCCTGCACCTGGTAGTTATTGTAAATTAGAACAAGGTGCAGGGTATTTAAGGAGTGCAGTCAGTCTGCACAGGCCTGCTGTGTGAAGAGCCTGTTTGCGAGTGCGTGCAGGCGAAAAAAAAGAAAAAGGTAGTGTGGAACCTTCTTGTGCGTGAGTGTAAACCTGTGTGTGTTTAGTCAGTGCTCCAAAAAGGAGCCATAGGTGTTTATTTTGTGTTTTATTTTGTTTGTTTATTAAAATAGCGTCAGCAGCATTTAAAAAAATCAATTTCTTGTGTCTGGGTCAGAAATTTAAAGAGGCAAACGAACGACTGTGAGTGCCGGCCGATTTACAATATATATATATATATATATATATATATATATATATATATATATATATTATACAGTGCCTATAGAAAGTCTACACCCCCTTTCAAAATGTTCACCTTTTGTTGCCTTATAGCCTGGAATTAAAATGCATTAAAATACAGTACTGTGCAAAAGTTTTAGGCAGGTGTGAAAAAATGCTGTAAAGTAAGAATGCTTTCAAAAATAGACATGTTAATAGTTTATATTTTTCAATTAACAAAATGCAAAGTGAGTGAACAGAAGAAAAATCTACATCAAATCAATATTTGGTGTGACCACCCTTTGCCTTCAAAACAGCATCAATTCTTCTAGGTACACTTGCACACAGTTTTTGAAGGAACTCGGCAGGTAGGTTGGCCCAAACATCTTGGAGAACTAACCACAGTTCTTCTGTGGATTTAGGCAGCCTCAGTTGCTTCTCTCTCTTCATGTAATCCCAGACAGACTCGATGATGTTGAGATCAGGGCTCTGTGGGGCCATACCATCACTTCCAGGACTCCTTGTTCTTCTTTACGCTGAAGATAGTTCTTAATGACTTTCGCTGTATGTTTGGGGTCGTTCTCATGCTGCAGAATAAATTTGGGGCCAATCAGATGCCTCCCTGATGGTATTGCATGATGGATAAGTATCTGCCTGTACTTCTCAGCATTGAGGAGACCATTAATTCTGACCAAATCCCCAACTCCATTTGCAGAAATGCAGCCCCAAACTTGCAAGGAACCTCCACCATGCTTCACTGTTGCCTGCAGACACTCATTCGTGCACGCTCTCCAGCCCTTCAGCGAACAAACTGCCTTCTGCTACAGCCAAATATTTCAAATTTTGACTCATCAGTCCAGAGCACCTGCTGCCATTTTTCTGCACCCCAGTTCCTGTGTTTTCGTGCATAGTTGAGTCGCTTGGCCTTGTTTCCACGCCGGAGGTATGGCTTTTGGCCGCAAGTCTTCCATGAAGGCCACTTCTGACCCAACTTCTCCGGACAGTAGATGGGTGTACCAGGGTCCCACTGTTTTCTGCCAATTCTGAGCTGATGGCACTGCTGGACATCTTCCGATTGGAAGGGAAGTAAGCATGATGTGTCTTTCATCTGCTGCAGTAAGTTTCCTTGGCCGACCACTGCGCCCACGGTCCTCAACGTTGCCCGTTTCTTTGTGCTTCTTCAAAAGAGCTTGGACAGCACATCTGGAAACCCCTGTCTGCCTTGAAATTTCTGCCTGGGAGAGACCTTGCTGATGCAGTATAACTACCTTGTGTCTTGTTGCTGTGCTCAGTCTTGCCATGGTGTATGACTTTTGACAGTAAACTGTCTTCAGCAACCTCACCTTGTTAGCTGAGTTTGGCTGTTCCTCACCCAGTTTTATTCCTCCTACACAGCTGTTTCTGTTTCAGTTAATGATTGTGTTTCAACTTACATATTGAATTGATGATAATTAGTAGTGATTCACATGATTTCAGGATAAATTCAGCAGTTCCTGCAGGTTCCCTCTGCTGGATAGTGCATTTCAAAGCAAAGACTCAACCATGAGCACCAAGGTGCTTTCAAAAGAACTCCGGGACAAAGTTGTTGAAAGGCACAGATCAGGGGATGGGTATAAAAAAATATCAAAGGCCTTGAATATCCCTTGGAGTACGGTCAAGACGATTATTAAGAAGTGGAAGGTGTATGGCACCACCAAGACCCTGCCTAGATCAGGCCGTCCCTCCACACTGGATGACAGAGCAAGAAGGAGATTGATCAGAGAGGCTACCAAGAGGCCAATGGCAACTTTGCAAGAGCTACAGGCTTTTATGGCCAAGACTAGTCAAAGTGTGCAAGTGACAACAATATCCCAAGCACTCCACAAATCTGGCCTGTATGGTAGGGTGGCAAGAAGGAAGCCATTACTCAAGAAAGCCCACCTTGAATCCCGTTTGAAGTATGCAAAAAAAACCACTCAGGAGATTCTGTAGCCATGTGGCAAAAAGTTTTGTGGTCTGACAAAACTAAAATGGAACTTTTTGGCCTAAATGCAAACTGTTATGTTTGGCGCAAACCCAATACATCGCATTACCCAAAGAACACCATCCCAACTGTGAAGCATGGTGGTGGCAGCATCATGTTATGGGGATGTTTCTCATCGGCAGGGACTGGGGCACTTGTTAGGATAGAAGGGAAAATGAATGGAGCAAAGTACAGAGAAGTCCTTGAGGAAAACCTGCTGCCCTCTGCAAGAAAGCTGAAACTGGGACGGAAGTTCATCTTTCAGCATGACAACGACCCAAAGCACACAGCCAAAGCTACACTGGAGTGGCCAAGGAACAAAAAGGTAAAAGTCCTTGAGTGGCCCAGTCAGAGCCCTGACCTAAATCCAATCGAAGATTTATGGCATGACTTGAAGATTGCTGTCCATCAACGCTCCCCAAGGAACTTGACAGAGCTTGAACAGTTTTGTAAAGAAGAATGGTCAAATACTGCCAAATCTAGGTGTGCAAAGTTGGTAGAGACCTATCCCAACAGACTCACTGCTGTAATTGCTGCCAAAGGTGCTTCCACCAAGTATTAACTCAGGGGGGTGGAGACTTATCCAATTATGATCTTTCAGTTTTGTATTTTTAATATATAATTTTTCTCAATAAAACCTTTTTCCCCTTAACA